>JABFPB010006674.1:0-11762 GCA_022817645.1 Ceratoteleas bidentatus | reverse complement strand
TTTAAGAGTAATCTACATAAAAGATTTCTACATAGAAGATTTTGTAATTTTTTACATGCCTGGCTGATTCCACATCTTTTATCGTGGAACTATAGAGTCGGAATTTTAGTTTCCCTGGTTTATATAACAAACCGAAAAATGATATTCAAATATAAATAATTGTAAGGTAAAAATGTTTAAAGTGAAAACTAAATAGCCTCTTAATTGAATTCATAAATCTGTTAGTCTAGATTTATAATTAATGGGTATTTGTCACTTAAAAATGAAATTGCCTCTTCACTGATTTCACATATTTTATGTATAGTTTTGAAAACAGAGGGTATATGTTAATTAAAAATGAAATTACCTCTTCACTGATTTTTACATATTTTGTATGTGAAGTTTCGCAATTAAGGAATTTTTTTTATATAAACGTACAACGACTAATCATTGGTAAAATTTCTTCATTGTTGACTGCGACGAGAAATGGGGTGTCTTTTGCTTTGCATCATCTATTATACCTTTTTAAGCTAATTTGAAAAGCCAAACAAAATATCAAATAAACTTTGATATTTATATTAGAATACTTGTTTGTACCCTGTTAAAATGGAGAATATTTTGTTAGTGTAAGTTTGTAATTAAAGAGTATTTGTCACTTAAAAATGAATTTTTACCTCTTCACTGATTTCGCATATTTTGTTACGTGTAGTTTTGAAATCAGAGTGTATTTGTTAGTTTATACATCAACATTATATTTTTTTCATCAATATTTGACCGGAAGCAGCGATTTTGTGCAGTTACTTCGCATTAATAGCATTTGAACAATTGAGTAGAACAAAAGTGGTAGATGAACTGGAAATGGGATGCTTTCTATTCATCTACCACATTTCATTGGCTGTGCCTAATCGCCGCCATTTTATCACCAAATCATGGGAGCCCCAACAGCGCAACGTTAGCAGAACGTTATAACGTTCGAATCCAGCCGACAGGAAAAGAATCGCTGTATTAATGTGAAAGTCTCAAAACTATGATAAGAAATAATAATTCGTACATTTTGCTAAAAATTACACCCCAAAGACCGACAAAAATCCCCAAAGATGCCAAGAACCACCAAGAATCCCCAAAGACGCGAAAACCCCCTAAAAACCGTCAAAAACCTCAAAAGACGCCAAAAACCCCGATAAATCTCAGAAGACCGCCACAAATCCCCAAAAAACTCAAAAGACCGCCTAAAACCCTCCAAGACCTGAAAGACCGCCAAAAACACCCAAAGACCCGAAAGAACGCCAAAAATCCCCAAAGACCGCCGAAAACTTTCCAAAGACCGCCAAATCCACCAAAGACCGCCAAAAATCCCCGAAGACGCCAAAAATCCCTAAAGACTCCAAGAATCCCCAAAAAGGCCAAAAGCCCCCATAAAACTTATAACGTGGCATTTTCGATGCCCGTTATAAGAGCCGAGGTCCTAGAGGGGCGACCGGGTGGACGACCCGGATCTCGGTACAGTCCATGCCTAAGGGCCTTCGACACGCGAAATTAATTCCCCAAGCACACCGACGCTGAACTGGCGGCCTCAAGCTCAGACATAAACTCGACTCGCGTACTCTCATTTGAATTTTTCCCGCCACTCGGATCACGCATGCCAGCGGACGGGGAGCCATCTACCGAGTCCAGAGCCAACCGAGAGAGAGGGTAGCGAGAGGGGGAAGTCGCCGTGCGCAGCGGACCAAGTCGGCGCAGCCGCGGGAGCACGGTGGGGAAGCTCTCGCCAGATTGGCACCTCTGAGGGAGATTGAGCCCCCCTCCCCCCCCATTCGTCCCCACCGCCCAGAGCCTAGCCGAGCCTGGTTGGTCCGCAATCCCGTGGCACCCGAGACGGCGGGCTCCATTCGATGACGGGTGTCACGCCGCCCGGCTGGATGACCACGGAAGATGCGCCAAGGCTCCAAAAGGAGTCAACCTGAGATGACAGGTTAGGCCAAGGCCATAAATACGGCGACTGACTCGCTCACCGACGTCGTTCGCCCGATTGTCGTCTGGATCACGGACCTGGCCTCCCCGATCCCGACCCTTGAGAGGACCCGAATCGCCGGAAGTATCGTTGTGACTTGGGATTGATATTTTGTTTGAAATCCGTTCGTCGAGTGAACATCTGTCGAGCCTGAGGTTGAGTCTGGGATGCTTTGGTGTGGCTGTGTGGTGACGTATCGAAATTTTGAATGTAAATGGATTGGAAAACTTTTTTTTTAGAAATTGACCGTAGAAATGGACCGTAACTGAGACCCAAATTCCTTAAAATTACTTATTGTTTTCATCCCCCTGGAACACCTTTTTGTAACAACAATAAATTATATAGACTGAATTTCTTATTTAAACATTTACCGACCCTATCCAATTTGCGAAATCCGTGCGATCTTTAAGTAGTAATTTTGGGCCCTTAAGGGCAAATTAAACTGTGAAATTAGGAAAGAATAGGAAATAGAAATAAAAGCCATGAATAACAGATTCCAATCCATTTGTTTTATTTGTGTGTTTGTTATTTCGATCCTCCTGACTGATTGAACCGGTTTTCTCGGTTTTTCCCCTTTGAAATAAACCGAGTGGCGCCCTAAAAAGCAAAGAAAAAGTAGGCGTGCAAAAGGGCACCTTACAAATGGCGCCCAACTAAATTGGCACGTGCCCACGTTTTTCGAAAGAATTTTGACCCTGGAGATTTTGTTTATGTTATGATTCGAATGTTTTCGCGGATTTCAGCTTGTTGTGTGCGTTCCCGGTGACGAACTCCGAAAGTAGGTCACGAAGTGTCGGTAAAATGAGTGGCAACCGTATCGCGGTAGTGTCGGTAACGCGGAGCGCGACATTTTCGGGAGTGCGTCAGTAGTTGAGACGGCGCGCAAGAGAGGGCGTTAGTGACCGGTTATCGCGAGGGAAAACGAGCGCCACATTGGTAGAGCGGTGACGGCGCGAACAAAAGTGACAGGTCGTAAACAAATCGTGCTGCCCGAAAAGCGAAACGTGCCGACACTCAACGAGAACTCGAATAATAGCGTTGGCCGAAGCGAAGTAAAGTCGAGAGGAGTACCGCCACTGTTGGAAACGTCGGAGTTAGTTTCTGTTTGAGGTAAAATAAATTGCGTAAAATGGCGACTCGAAACAACGCGGAACACATTTTTGAGGGGTTAGAGGACGCGAGTAGTTTCGAGGAATGGTTCGCAGAACAAGATGCCGCGACAGTTTTAGCATTAACCGGCGAGCTGGGCCTGAATAATCGCGGTGATCTAGAAATAGTGAAAGATCGAATTAGGAAAGTTTTTAAACGGGATAAATTGAGAGAAGAAGTAGAATTAACGGAATGTGATTGGGATACCGCGAATAGTATTTATTTTACGGCACTTGGGTCGTCTCGTGAAAATATGGGAAATACGGAAGAGGATGGAAGAAGCGTTGTGAGTGCGATGGAATCGGAGGGCGGAAGTGAGGTTAGGGTAGCCAATGTAAACATTGACCAAGGCAGTGGCAATAACGCCACAGAGAATTTGAATAATGGAGGTGAGGTTAGGATTACCCGAGGTCGGGGAATAACAAGAAGAGGTGCACCCAGGCGCGTGGGATTTATGGATCGTAATTTAGCAGCATCCACCCCGGCAATATTTTGGGGAACAATAGATAGGCCTGGGAGGGGGGACGAAAATCAACAAACAGAAATCCAACCCCAAAGAACACCGGGGGGAAATGTTGAACAGCCCGAAAATTCCGAAACTTATTTCACGTTGCCAAACCAAACCCAAATGACATCAGGGGGTTCAAGGGTACCCCATGATAGTTTATCGGCCCTCTCAACTTCGCGAAACAATACGCACATGCAGTCAAGAATATCAACGGCCAGTAGATCCGAGTATTCATTCAATTCTACAGGAATTAGAAAAACAATTAGAACTTGGGGAATTAAATTCTCGGGAGAAGAACACTCGGGGGCATTGGCTGAAGAATTCTTGATTGCAATTGCGGAGAACCAACGTAGCTCAGGAGTGTCGGAACGAGATTTGTTGGAAACTCTCCCGGACCTTTTGACAGGGGTAGCCTTATACTGGTATAGGGTGCATAGAGAGAAATGGACAACTTGGGACGAGTTTAAGGGATACTTTAGACAACGTTTTGGGGATAAAGATTTCCAGTTCCAAATACAAAAGGAATGGAGAAATAGAACTCAGGGGGCGGAAGAGTCGTTAGCTGATTTCGTGACCTGGGTTCAATATATAATTAGATACATTTATCCCGCCCCTAGATTAGAAGAACAATTAGATCTTACGTATCATAATATGCACCCTAGATACAGGAATAGGATAGAACGGGAGGATTTTGAAGATTTCGATACTCTTGAGGAACTGGGGTTGAGAATGGACGCAAAGGAGAGAAGGAATGCCGAGTTTAGAGAACCCCCAGAACAAAACCACGTGATGTTGCCATTTGCTGCGTACCACCCCCCAGGAAGGTCAGATGGAACCCGAGGACAAGGGGGAATACTCGCAATGGAACAAGATTTGTGTGCAGCCCATCAGGCGGACACTTTACGTGGCGAGGATAGAAAGAAGGGGGGAGACGCGGAACGTAGAGGGCGGGACGAGTTGGGTCGAAACCGCGGGAGTTTCCGTTGTTGGAATTGCGAGGGGGAAGGTCACCGGTATACCGAATGCCGATGCCCCAAAACCCTGTTCTGTTTTAGTTGTGGGAAGAAGGGGGTGATTAGAGCCAACTGCCATAGATGTAATCCGGTAGAGGGTAGAAACAACAACAGACAGGGAAACTGATTCCAGCAGCGGGAAGTTCGGGCGTTACCGCTGCTACCCCCAAACGAAAGAGTCCGAAACCTAACCTCGAATTAAAAAGAATACCGAACCTGAGGGAGGGAGAGTGTTGTGCGTATTCCCAGATATTGGTGACCACACCAGAAAACCCTAGAGCGGATAAGCGAGTTTATTTACCAGTAACTATCGCCGGAGTTGGGTTGCATCTTATGTTGGATACTGGAGCAACTGGCTCATTTTTAGGAGCTTTGGGAATACCGAAACTCAGAGAGAAGTTGAGAGTGAGACCAAACCCGTCCAAACGAGTAATCGTTGCCAATGGATCACGAGTAGAGATAGAGGGGGAAACCAGGGTGGAAGTCAATTTCGAGGAGCGATCAAGAGAATTGACGTTCTGCCTGGTTTCTGCCTTACCATTGGTGGGGATACTCGGGATGGATTTTGTCGAAAGATTTCAGATCTCTTTTGAGCGGTCCCAAGCTAAGTTAGAAGTAACGTCCCTACTAGAACCAAACAACGAGATTAGAGTAGCTGTAGTAGAAGAAGAAGTAAACCGGGGACTAAGGGAACTAGATAGTGGCCAGGAAGCAAAATTGCGGGAGCTGATCCAAAGATATACTCCAGTAAATCCCAAAGCACTCGGTCTGACACAGCTGACCTCTCATCGGATTGACGTGGGCGACCACGCTCCGATAAAGCAGAGATACTATCGAACCTCACCTAAGGTCCGGAAGTATCTTTACATGGAGGTGGACCGAATGCTGGAGGAAGGAGTGATAGAACCATCTCAGAGTGATTGGTCAAGTCCCGTAGTCATGGTGAAGAAGTCCTCGGGAGAATATCGGTTTTGTTTGGATTGTAGAAAGGTAAACGAGGTGACGAAACGAGATGCCTATCCTCTGCCGCGAATAGATGAAATTCTTGATAGGTTAGGTTCAGCAAAGTACATCACGACCCTAGATCTGAGTCAGGCCTATTTTCAGGTACCATTAGAAGAGAAGAGTAGGGAAATAACAGCTTTCACAGTACCAGGTAGAGGGTTGTATCAGTTCAGAAGAATGCCATTCGGGCTGACGAATGCACCTGCAACTTTCCAGCGGTTGATGGATAAACTTCTAGGTCATCGTTTCGAACCTTATGTTTTTTGTTATTTAGATGATGTTAACATAGTTACCGAAACTTTTGAAGAACATTTAGAGCAAGTTGAGAAAGTAATAGGAAGGATAATCGAAGCTGGGTTAACCATAAACTTTGGGAAGAGTGAATTTTGTAGAGCAGAGGTGAAATTTCTGGGTTTCGTGGTGAATAGGAGAGGTCTTCAAGTCGACCCAGAGAAAGTGGCCCCAATCGTGGAGTATGCAGCTCCGAAAAACTTGAAACAACTTAGGCGCTTTCTAGGAATGGCTTCATAGTACCGCCGGTTCATGGGGGATTTCGCTACCATAGCTGAACTTCTTAACCGATTGCTGAAGAAGAACTGTCAGTGGGTCTGGAGCGAAGAACAAGAAAGGGCATTTAGAGAGTTAAAGCGAATTTTGGCAGACACTCCAGTTTTGGCATGCCCAGATTTTTCTGTCCCCTTTGTCGTCCAGACAGACGCAAGTGCTTTCGGACTAGGTGCAGTCATAACCCAGGAACTTGCGGGGGTTGAAAGGGTGATTGCATTCGCTAGTAGGTCGTTGTCTCCAGCGGAAAAGAACTATTCAGTTACGGAAAAGGAGTGCCTGGCCGTGGTTTGGGCGATAGGGAAGTTCCGGCACTATCTCGAAGCGTTTAAGTTCACAGTGGTGACTGACCACCCTAGCCTTAAATGGTTATACAATTGCAAAAACCCAACCGGAAGGGTTGCCCGATGGGCTTTAGATTTATTAGAGTATGACTTCTAGATAGTGCATAGGAAAGGAGCACTACATCACGTGCCGGACGCTCTTTCGAGGTTGAACGAGCCAGAGGAGGAAATAGCGACACTTGAGACCACCGACGAGTGGTATTTGCGGAAGATGGAGGAAGTCCAAAAGTACTCAAATCGGTTCCCGAATTGGGAGGTCTTCGAAGACAGGCTCTATCGACATAGACCTGACCCATTGTTAGAACTAGCGAATGAAAACAAGGAAGCCTGGAAGTTAGTAGTCCCCCAAGAGTTGAGAGAGACCGTATTATTCGAAAACCATGCGGTTCCGACCGCAGGGCACCATGGAATCCAGAAATCATATGACCGAATAGCTCGGTATTACTACTGGCCAGGAATCTATCGGGATGTAGTCGAGTATGTTCAAAAATGCGAGATATGTCAGAGGACAAAGTCCATAAACACCAAACCGGATGGACAGATGAGGCCGCGAACTTTCGACACTCCCTGGGCAGTAGTGGCAACCGATATAGTAGGTCCTCTTCCCCGAAGTAAAAATGGATATTGCTATATCTTGGTGGTGGTGGATCTATTCACGAAATGGGTAGAATACATCCCACTAAGAAGAGCAAATGGGCAGACAATCAGCCAAGCTTTGGAGTCTAGGGTATTCTTTAGGTGGGGATTACCGGAAGTAATCATTTGTGATAACGGAACGGAATTTATAAACAAACAACTGAAGACCCTAACGGATAGCCTAGGCATCAAGCTTTCGACCACCCCAGTATATCGACCCTCAGCGAACCCAACAGAGAGATGCAACCGAACAATGAAGGCCATGATAGTCGCCTTTGTAGACGGGGACCATCAGGCCTGGGATCAACATCTGGATGAATTCCAATTTTCGGTGAATTCTGCTTCGCACTCGTCCACAAAATTCTCACCAGCATATTTGAACTTTGGAAGGGAAATGAAGCCTCCACTCATGTTGAGGAGAGATCTGGAGAGACAGGAGGAGCCCAGTAGTTCCGCGGTGAAGGAGTGGCGGGAGCGAATGGACAGAATGTCCGCGATTAGAGATCTGGTGATTAAATTTATCGGGGAAGCGGGAGATACGCAAGCACTCTACTGCAATAGGGACAAAGGGGATCGGGAGTTTAGGGAAGGGGACGAGGTGTGGAGACTGACCAAGATCTTGTCTTCGGCAGGCGACAAACGGAGCGCAAAACTTGAGAAAAAGTACTGCGGCCCCTATATCATTGAGAAAGTTTTGTCCCCCACAGTCTATCTATTAAGGGATACCGAAGGGAAATCCGCAGGAAAATGGCACTTCACGACCCTGAAAGGAAAACCCCACCCTAATGTCATTTACCAACTTCCAGATGCCCCTAGTTATAATCGGTCCCAGGACCAGATGGAGGAAGGAGTGGTGGACCAACATCCCCTTAGTCAGCACGACGGAGGGGAAGAGGGAGGAGTGGGCCCGGATTCGGGCGGCGTGGAGGAAGGAAGAGGAGGAGAGAGAGAAAGAGAAAGAGGAAGAAGCGAGACAAGAGAAGGAGAGAGAGAAGAGATGGGAAGAGGAGAACCGGCAGTTGGAGGAGATAGGGCGGGCGATGGAACGCCGATGGCGGGAAGAGGCCCCGGGCCTGGTCATCTTTGTACCCAGGGACCGACCCCAGAACATCCGGGAAGTCGGGGTCTCTCCCCTAATCCAGAACCCCCTAAGAGAAAGAGAGGAAGTCCTCGCCGCGCCGAACCCGGAGCTGGAGCTAGAGCCGGAGCGTCCACTGGTCCCGATTTGGGGCGAACCACTCCGTCTGGCGCCATTCCGGTGGTGGGAGTTGGAGCAGCCAGCCCACGAGGAGCCAGTTCCACCCGAGAGGGGCCAGGACTTGGAACCCCTGGGACCAAACGGGGAAGACCTCAGCGGAGAAGGAGAAAACCAGCTAGGTTTAGGGAGGGGTGAGGGCGGTAGGTACCCACCCCGCCAGGTACCCCCGAGGTGCTGGCGCTGTGGCCGGCGGGGTCATGAGAAGCGGGACTGCCGGGAACCCCCCAACCCCAAGAAACCCCACTGTTACAGGTGTGGGAAGCAGGGGTATTGGGTGGACAACTGCCCAGAGGGGCACTACCGCGGTTTCATGAACCCCCGCCGAACCAGAGCCTGAAACCCTCCCCAAACTCCCCAAATCCCACCCCCCACCAGATATCGAACCTCCATCAAAGGCCCATGGAGACCCAAATACCGACCCACCGACAACGTCGCACACGCGAGACAGTTTTGTAGATAGTGAAAAGTTTTTTTTTTCTTTGGAAACAAGTGTGAAGTTTTTTTTTGTTGCCGAAACTGGCCGAGGCCATTGATTTTTGTAAGGAAAGAAAAAAGGGGATAAATAAACAGGGACAAACTGAGGGAAACAGAGTAATCCTTATCAGACCCAACCCCGTAAGCGGATAACGGACTCCGAGAAGGGACAGCCGGAGCTCCTGGAGGGACCAGGGGACAGGTGATCCACCGAGACTCACGAGAGAGGTCGCTTTTCTGTGCTTTATTCTAGGCTACCTCTCCCGAGAATGCCGGTGAGAGACAAGCGGACTGATTCAGCCTAACGGTTGCGAAAAAGGTTGACAGTCCATAAGTAGCGAGGAAAACGGAGTAACGACCCGAAGAAAGGTGGGGAAAAGGGGGAAAGGGAAAGCCGGTACCGACCCTAAGTAACATCTGTGGGAGTAATCGAGATTGAGAGAGAAAGTAGTGGGGAAAATCCTAGGAGCAAGACGTAGATCGTGTCGCGAAACGACCGGGGACGCCCAGTCGAACCTCCTCCGGAAGAGGAAGGGCGAAACGAAATCGCGTCGCTGCACCCCAAGAGAGTAGTTGAGGAAAACGGGAGAAGGGTGGTACGGCGAAAAGAGGGAAAAGGGGGAACGACACACAACGGGACTGAACCGTGAAGGGCTCGAAGAACGAGTTAGAGTGGCCAGGTGAGCCCCGGGACAGTCAGTTAGGAGAGTTCGAGAGTGAAAGAACAGAATGAATGGAGAAACTGTGTGCCGACCCTAAACTGCCCCAAGAAACCCTGTCCAACCCAAAAGTTTGTCCCAATGTAAAAGGCGTCCCCAAGATGTACTGTATTGTCCTAACTTATTTTATTTGTTTGTATTGTCTTAATTTATTTTATTTATTTGGATTGTCCCAAAAATCGACTGAGGAGTCGAAAAGAGTAAGGCCTAGGTTCGGAACAGGTGCCCACCCAACGAATGAATTTTGACAGTCGCGAATCGCGAACCGGGAAAATGTTACGACAATCGAAGGGGTGCTGCTTACCCCTGGGCCACTCAAGTGACCAAGGGGAAGCATCACTCTGGCGGGGGGGTGTTATAACGTGGCATCTTCGATGCCCGTTATAAGAGCCGAGGTCCTAGAGGGGCGACCGGGTGGACGACCCGGATCTCGGTGCAGTCCATGCCTAAGGGCCTTCGACACGCGAAATTAATTCCCCAAGCACACCGACGCTGAACTGGCGGCCTCAAGCTGAGACATAACCTCGACTCGCGTACTAATCTCATTTGAATTTTTCCCGCCACTCGGACCACGCATGCCAGCGGACGGGGAGCCATCTACCGAGTCCAGAGCCAACCGAGAGAGAGGGTAGCGAGAGGGGGAAGTCGCCGTGCGCAGCGGACCAAGTCGGCGCAGCCGCGGGAGCACGGTGGGGAAGCTCTCGCCAGATTGGCACCTCTGAGGGAGATTGAGCCCCCCTCCCCCCCCCCATTCGTCCCCACCGCCCAGAGCCTAGCCGAGCCTGGTTGGTCCGCAATCCCGTGGCACCCGAGACGGCGGGCTCCATTCGATGACGGGTGTCACGCCGCCCGGCTGGATGACCACGGAAGATGCGCCGAGGCTCCAAAAGGAGTCAACCTGAGATGACAGGTTAGGCCAAGGCCATAAATACGGCGACTGGCTCGCTTCCGGACGTCGTTCGCCCGATTGTCGTCTGGATCACGGACCTGGCCTCCCCGCTCCCGACCCTTGAGAGGACCCGAATCGCCGGAAGTATCGTTGTGACTTGGAATTGATATCTTGTTTGAAATCCGTTCGTCGAGTGAACATCTGTCGAGCCTGAGGTTGAGTCTGGGATGCTTTGGTGTGGCTGTGTGGTGACGTATCGAAACTTTGAATGTAAAAATGGATTGGAAAATTTTCTTAGAAATTGACCGTAGAAATGGACCGTAACTGAGATCCAAATTCCTTAAAATTACTTATCGTTTTCATCCCCCTGGAACACCTTTTTGTAACAACAATAAATTATATAGACTGAATTTCTTATTTAAACATTTACCGACCCTATCCAATTTGCGAAATCCGTGCGATCTTTAAGTAGTAATTTTGGGCCCTTAAGGCCAAATTAAACTGTGAAATTAGGAAAGAATAGGAAATAGAAATAAAAGCCATGAACAACAGATTCCAATCCATTTGTTTTATTTGTGTGTTTGTGATGTTGATCCTCCCGACTGAGTAAACCGGTTTTCTCGGTTTTTCCCCTTTGAAATAAACCGAGTGGCGCCCCAAAAGAAAAAAAAAGTAAAGAAAAAGTAGGCGTGCAAAAGGGCACCTTACAACTGGCAATAATTATTTTGGTCAGTTCCTGTATATCAAATGCACTTCTAAGCGCATTTCGAGTGATTGTGGGAGTAATAAATTTTGTATGTAATCTATGTCAGTTCCTGACCACCAAATGCACTTATAAGTGCATTTAGACTGGTTGTGCTGGAGTAATAAACTAGGAATTAGTATTTTGGTCAGTTTCTGTATATCAAATGCACTTCTAAGTGCAGTTCGAGTGATTGTGCTGGAATAATAAACTAGCAATAACTATTTTGGACAGTTCCTGTATGGCAAATGCATTTCTAAGTGCTTTTCGAGTGATTGTGCTGGAGTAATAAATATTGTATGTAATCTATGTCAGTTCCTAACCACCAAATGCACTTATAAGTGCATTTAGACTGGTTGTGCTGGAGTAATAAACTAGGAATTAGTATTTTGGTCAGTTCCTGTACATCAAATGCACTTCTAAGTGCATTTCCAGTGATTGTGCTGAAGTAATAAACTAGCAAAAATTATT
>JABFPB010006673.1:0-11765 GCA_022817645.1 Ceratoteleas bidentatus | reverse complement strand
TATTTTGTTAAGAACAAATCAATAAATTGAATGAAAAAAGATTGGCATTGGTTGCTTCAGTAGTTTCCTCAAAAAACAAGTCTGCATTTTTCGGCCATTCAAACAAGAATGGACCCTTACCCATACAGAACGGAAGTTTAGAAAAGGTCATAACGTCGCTTAGAGAAGGTTGAAAAATGGTTTATTAAACGTTATTTCCGAAGTAACGTTTACTAAACGTTACTTCAACACTCTCTAAGCGGCATTATAAATTTTTCTAAACTTCCGTTCTGTATGGGCAAAAATCCCCAAAGACCGCAAAGACCGACAAAAATCCACAAAGACCGCCAATGAATGACCTCCAGAAACCCCCAAAGACTGCCAAAAATCCCCCAAAATGGGAATTTTTTGACTTTTAATAATAACTGCAAAGAATAACAAACGAGTGCTAACTTGTCTGTTACGACATAGAAGAGAGTGCGGTCACAAGCAAGTTAGAACTCATTTGTGATATCACTTACGACTGTGACGTCAGAGAAGTTTTGACTTGTCTGTCTTCGCAAGAGCCATATGGGTCATATATGGGTGATATATGTTCATTAATATTTCACAGTTCAAAAGCAATTATTTTGCCATTATTTTGCTGTTTTTTGTGTTATTCTCATTTTTTTACGAAATAACTGATAAATACCCATTACTTGAAAAAGTAATGTATAATTACCCATTACCTAATTTCAGTTACTTTTAATGCTCAAAAGTAATGGTAATGGTTAATGGTCATTACGTATTTCCCATCACTGTTCATAACCGCGAGGTCGTTAATTCGAGTCTTCACGCTGACGAGACCGAATTATGGATGTAATTTTTTTAATATTATATTTTTCCACAATTTTTAGACATGTTTTAACATGTGTTGGAGCTTTCCAGTGTGACTTTCCAGTGACGTTAAATTAAAGTTATTTTTTCAAAGTCACATTTCAGTCATGCTGAGGCGGTAATTTTGACACAAATGTGAATCACAGGTGACTCACTTGTGACTCACCCGTGATATCACTGTGATGTCATAAAAAAATCTGGTTCATTGGGTCGTGCAATGCTTTGATAATTGAGGAATATTTGTGTGCAATTTAAATAACATTGGTTAAATATTAAAGTTGTAGCGAGAGCAGTCTCTGGCTGTTTTCCCGTGTGAAAAGTCCCGGACAGTTACGGATAGGGCACGGACTCCAGGCTGTAACTGTCCGTAATTTTGCAACGCAATTTTACGGACTGGAGTCCGTAAAATTACAATTTTACAGTTTTACACATTTGTCCGTAACTCTACGTAACAATGCAAACCGCAACTCTCTGGGAACACAAAAAATTGTTTTGGTCTATACCGACCCGTAAAATTACTTACAGGCATTCCGTAATTGTCCGTACTATTACGAGACAGATACCCTTATCGGTAAATGTCCGTAACCTACCAGTCTGTAGCTACCTGGACTCCTGGCGATCGATTTAGCTGTCCGTAACGACCCATACAATTACGTAACAGCATTCCGTAACTGCCCGTACTGTTACGCGACGAGTACCATTGTCCGTAACCTACCTGTCCGTAACTGTCTGGACTCCCGACCATCGATTTAGCTGTCCGTTACTGTCCGTACAATTATGTACCGGCATTCCGTAACTGTGCGTACTGTTTCGAGATGGTTACTCTTGTCCGTAACTGCCCGTAATGGTTTAGGCATCCGTCGATCGATTTATCTCTCCGTAACTGTCCGTACAATTACGGACCGGGATTTTTTACGTAATACAACAATGTTTTTACATACTTTGATACATGAATGCAAATATGTTTAAAATATATCTCATGTTCACTATTTTATTATAAACTGAATACTAATTATAAAATCACGGTTCTCGGTGCGTATCACTGTTTATGGGATACGCACTGAGAAAAAAATTAGCTGATTCCGTTGAAATGTAGTGGTAAGTGTAGTGTACTGTGTAAATAAATATTTTTAAACATTTATTTTTGTTTTTTTGTGATTCTATTTATTTGCTTACTGTTAAACTTGATTACAGATAAAACATTCGATTTTAATTTCACTTCTTTACATTTTTCATTTTTGTCATTGTCTGTGATAATGTTTCGTTTTATTCTGTATCGTACACAAACGTAAGTATACTTATACGTATATACACATTTATACGTAAATGTATACTTAAACTTATTATTATACGAATATTCCCTAAACGCTGAAAAACCACTGACGCAACGGGGTTTCGACGCGTCAGTGTTCGAGGTAAAGACGCAGCGCTTTACCGACGAGCTATCCCACCATGTTGTATTTGCCCGACTTTTAACTGGCTTTCTTAAATCTCAGCTTTTCCGTCATGTCTCTCAACACATGTTTACACTGAAAATGATATTCCCGGAATCAAAATAAATTGCCGATTCTCGGAATCTATTCAGATGACTCCCGACCGATTTTTTTTTATTTTTATTGCCAATTATTACAGTGAATCATACACGGATCTTGTTTACAATTATTCATAATTTATTTACTCGATTCTTAAACTGCTGACAGTTTAACGAATCGTTATAACAAAGAAAATGTTTTCTTTCTTAGACACTTTGGTTTTCTTTATGGAACCTTTTACAAAAGAAAAAAACTGCAAGAAAAGAAATGATCCATCCACACTTTAAAAACCAGGCGTCTAATTTGAGTCACTTTGGTAATATAGACGGCAAAAGTGTATTGCCATATAATCTTGAAATCATTTTACACGAAAAAGACAGCATAAATAATCTAAAATCCAGTCACTTACAAAGCTGTATTTTTTGTTTCAAACCAATATTTCAGACCTAACATTCTAAAAAAGAAAACACATGTTACTTTGTTACGAATACAATGTAAACTCATGTTTACATTGCAAGTGGTATTCCCGGAATCAAAACAAACCGTCGATTCTCGGAATCAAATCGCGACTGTTTGATAATGACTCGCGACTTGTTTTATAACTTTCATAACATTTCCCGAGAAAGAAAACACAATTTTCTTTGTTATAACTTAATTCATTAAAATGTCAACAGTTTAAGAAAATGTTTATTCTTTCTTGGCGATTGTTATAAAAGATATAAACTCCTGCAAATGTTTTAAAAACAAGTCGCGAGTCATTGTCAAACAGTCGCGAGGCGATTCCGAGAATCGACGGTTTGTTTTCATTCCGGGAATACCACTTGCAATGTAAACATGAGCTTACATTGTCTTCGTAACAAAGAAACATGTGTTTTCTTTGTTAGAATGTTAGGTTTGAAACGTTGGTTTGAATAAAAATATACAGCTTTATAAGTGACTGGATTTTAGACGATTATTTATGGTGTCTTTTTCGTGTAAAATGCCTTCAAAATAATGATTTTGAATATTGCCCTCACACTTTTGCCGTCTATATTACCAAAGACTCTCACATTAGACACCTGGTTTTTACAGTGTGGATGGATCATTTTCTTTTCTTGCAGTTTTTTCTTTTGTAAAAGGTTACATAAGAAATCCAAAGTGTCTAAGAAAGAAAACATTTTCTTTGTTATAGCGATTCATTAAATTGTCAACAGATTAAGAATAGAGTAAATAAATTATGAATAATTGTAAAGAAGATCCGTGTATGATTCACTGCAATAATTGGCAATAAAAATAAAAAAAACAATCGGTCGGGAGTCATTTGAATAGATTCCGAGAATTGGCGATTTATTTTGATTCCGGGATTACCGCTTTCAATGTAAACATGTGTTGAGAAGCATGACGGAAAAGCTGAGATTTAAGAAAGCCAGTTAAAAGTCGGGCAATTACAACATGGTTGGATAGCTCGTCGGTAAAGCGCTGCGTTCGTGACCGTAAGATATCACGATCGAAACTCCGTCGCGTCAATGTTTTTTTCGGCGTTTAGGGAATATTCGTATATTAATAAATTTACGTATTTGTATGTATATATACAGTATGTGTACGATACAGAATAAAACGAAACACTATCACAGACAATGACAAAAATGTAAAATGTAAAGAAGTCAAATTAAAATCGAATGTTTCATCTGTAAACAAGATTAACAGTAATCAAATAAATAGAATCACAAAAAATAAAAAACAAAAATAAATGTTTACAAATATTTATTTACACAATACACTACACTTACCACTACATTTCAACGGAATCGTAAACTTCATTTGTTACGCTATGAATTCGCTGCTACGCGAATTGTACTATGTAATATTTTCATTGTAGCTACGAAAAAGCTAAGTTCAAATATTAAAAATAATTTCAATCATATAAAAAGTTCAGATTTCTGGTTTACTTTTGAACTTTTTGAACATAGAACTATTCTAACTGTATGAAGAAACTTAAACCTTTTGAATTATATAAACCTTTGAACCATTCGGATATACCAGAACGTTTGGCTTCTGAGAAAGGTTTGGGAATGCATTTCGAAATTACAATAAGTTCTTTTTTCAGGAAATATTGTAAAAATGCAACAAAACAATCACTTGGATTTGAAGCAATTAAAATCGGGAAATTTAGTTTCACGAACTCCAAAAACGGGCACTCTCATAGCCGACACAGCTATAATATGGGCATGGGGAGATTTCGACGCGAGTTTGATCAATATTTCGGAATTTCTCGATCGGTCCCCTAAGTTGGTCGGAAAAGCTGCCCGAGAAATCCAATACTTGGAGGAACAAATCGCTTCGGGTATTGTTTTTTCCTTCATTAGATATTTTACTGATTTATTGAAAAATTACTGTAAAATTAAAAATTCTGTTCAGAAAGTCTATTGTGCTACTATATTTGCATTCTATACTATTTGCTTTAAGGTGAAGTCTCAAGCGCAAAGCAAGTTTGAATCGGCCATTTGCCGCCAAAAGGCAAATGGCCGTTTTGCAATTAACAAAAAAATGGCTTTTTGAATGATTAGATACTGATCGTACTTTGACTCTGCTTAAAAATACGGTTATTTTGAACCAACTGTCGACATTTTTCAAAAACACATGTTTAAAAATAATGAAAACTCGGTTTCCAGGTAAAAGGTAACCTCCAGAATTAACGCCAGAAAACGAGTTTTCATTATTTTTAAACATGCGTTATTGAAATATGGCGACAGTTCAAAATAACAAAACAAAATGAAAATATGTTCAAAATAACCGTATTTTTACAAAAATCAAAGTACGGTTAGTAAATCAACACACAAAAAGCCAATTTTTTGTTAATTGCAAAATATTTCTTTTGGCGCCAGATAGCCGATTCAAATTTGCTTTGTGCTTGAGACATCACCTTAAGGGGAGGTGCAACCCAAATGGCTGAAATCCGTAAATTTCATCCGAACGACATGAAATTTCAATATTTTGTTCATATTAGCCTATATAAAAAGAAACTTGAACAAATCCCTGAAACAAAATCCCCTCCCCTTTTTATTAATTAAAATAGTTCAAAAAAGGGCATTTTTCGCGTAATATTTTGACTACAATTTTAATCCGATTTACTTCAAATTTTGCACACTTCATCCTCGATCTATTATCCTGCACATCTCTTTGGTTGTCACCTGACAAAAATCGTCGTAGACGCTCACTCAGAACAGCCTTACTTCCTTGTAGCGATAACCCTTACGCACTAAATACTTCTTGCATTTGTTCTACCGTCCACGTGTTCAACATCTTAACGTCGAAATCGTTGTTCATTTTGCTGTTGTTATTTTGCAAAATATCCCGGTTGAGCCCCCAAAATATGTTGGATTTTTCCAGGAGTAATAAAAGAACAACTCAGAACTATGAATAATACTATATTATAAGAAAATTGCTTGTCAAAAATTATGACAAGGACGGTAGGCCGACTAATGGAGAACTGATTCGACTGACTGCTTTTCGAAACAGCTTGACCCTGACCCACACACTGATGCGTGTCTTATTTACACGCGCGCGACACGAAATATGATACGCCCACATATAATAAACTCCACAGATGTGCTGGCAACAGTGAAAAATTTCCGGTAAAACGGCGTATTGTGATTGGCTCCGGGTATCTCGAGTTTCGGAATTTTTAGATTGAAATATAATTTGATCCTGTTTTATAAATGTTGTTTTAGGATTTGACAATACATTAGAAACAAATATTCATTCTCACCAAAGGAAAATTATTTCTATCTCTGTATGTCTATCTTTGTCTTTGATCATTGTGAGGGCGAACATAGTGGAGGAACGTTTGGGAGAACTACTGGATGAGCAGAAGAGGAAGGACGAGGAGCAATTGGTGAGGAGCCACACATTGATGTGGGTATACCCTACAAAGAATGTAAATACGTTATCTACAGTAGTTTCTAACAGTAAATATTAATAAAATGATTAAAATATACCATGTAGTGCATCTTTTAACATTGCTAAACAAATTTATGAAAAAACGATGACTTTATACTTAGAAAACAAAGAAAAAAAACAAATCCACACAGTTTGAACAAACAGTATATTTTAACTATATTTTAAGGTTATAGTATTGTTTTAATTGTGTTGTAATATCCGGGTTGGAGAAATTTAAGATGTAAACAAATGCCTATCCTGGAATTATTTATGTTTTTGAATTACAGTTTATTTAATTTTGTTTTCATGAACATCATTGATAAGCAATGATATATTGTTTTATTTAACTACTAGTAAAAATTTAATAAAATTGACATACGAGTCTACAATTATTTATTAAATATTGGTACACTGATTAGACATGAATTTATTTGCTTAATTTTTCGAGAAAACTTATTAATGTGAAATATTTTTCAGATCGCCAGGGTCAACCGCAAAGAATAGTAAATCATCTTTCTTTCATGATGTATTAATTTTTGTTTCATCCTTATTTTTTAAGAGTAAAATTATGTCATTTGTAACGGTGGTGGCCAGCAGCGAGTGCCATAAAACGTTCTCACGCGTCGGGCCCTAAAGTCGGATGGCGATCTTTGAAATTTTCCCGCTGGCACAGCAGCACTACACTGGATCCTGCGTGGAGTTGAGGCCTCGACATCCCCACCTGTCTGGCCACAATGGACTTCGCGGGGGATCGGCTGAAGGCGAAGAGGGGAAAGCGAGAGTAGCTGGAATAGGAGCGAAATTGCCAGGAAGGAGAAAGTAGAGTTGGGGTCCTTGATACGAGAGGATGTCCGATCGGCGGGCCTAACCACCATGTGGCCACCAGGAGAGTCGTCGGAGCTCGAGCCCCAGTTCCCGGGTCCGTGTGAAGGTCCGAGGCCCCGAATTTAGTTTGACTCGCCGAAAGGTTTGATGTTTCGTTGTGAGAAGGAAATTGTTGGTAGCCGTTGTAAAGTTTTGTTGGCGAGAAGCGGGTTAATTGCGGAATTTGGTTTACGATGAATTTGAATTGAGCGCGGTAATTGGGTTAAGTTTGCGGGATTTTATGTGGCGGAAGATTTTGGGTTGTAATAGACGTTATGGGTTGCGGGATTAGTCGTGGTAAGGAATTTTGGCGGGAATTAACGTAGTGATGGATTTTGGTTGTTCGCGGGAGTATTTGTTTTAATTGGTTTTGCGGGAAATCGTCAGCGATTTATTTGGGGATAATGGGATGGTTGATTCGCGGAAAGTAATGGGTTGGTAGCGATAAGTTAGCGATAAGAATTCTTGTTTTGCGGGGCCAGCGGGTCTTTTTGAATAGAATCGTTTTCCTTTCGTTCATTCATGCCGTAATTGTTTTTCTTTCCTCTTGCGTTTGGGCCGGATCTCGCGGATTCGGCCATCTATGGAAAAGTTGTTCTCTTACATAATAAAATAACATTTTGACCTGTTAGGCCGGAATTCTAAGTCATTTAATTGTGTCATGAAAGTCCGATTTTATTCCCTTCGCCAGTTCCATGCCTTCGCCTGGAAGCGTGTAGCCCGTGCGCCAGGCATTTCCGCTTCACGGGAATGGCCGATTTGGCCTGACGGGGCAAACTGGTCCGGAGCCAACTCTCCGGTGGCGATCCTGCAGACCCGAAATTAAGGGCAGGAGCCATTGTTCGCGCCAATCCCGTTGCGTAGGGGCGTCTTCGATTGTTTTGGCCTTAGCCAAAATAAACGCAACGTTACAAGTGATAGACCTTAAGTGATGGACTAGACTAATTCTAATGCCTTTAACACTAGGGCCTTAGAAACCAACGGCAGTATTAAAAAGAAGTTAAATCTAAATAATGATTTTGCAACGTTTCGGATCTTACACAGAGCCCTTATCAAGTGAATTTAACGTTACCAGTAGAGGGAGTAGTGCTGCTGATCATTCTCGCTAAAACGAGGACAAGTTTCGTCACAAGATAAAAACACTACAAAACTGATCACTACTACACTTCGATACATACGGGGGACCAGTTACCAATTGGTAACTGAAAAATTGTTCAATGTTTTTAAGGGGGTGTGAAACCCAAATTACTAAAATCCGCAATTTTCATCCAAATTACTTTAAATTTCGATATTTTCTTAATATTAGTCTAAATAAACAGAAAATTGAACCAAACCCCGAAAAAATACTTCCCCCTTTTATTAATTAAAAAAAAACCGGTTCAAAAACGGGTATTTTCGGCATAATTTCTTGACCACAATTTTCTTCCGACTTATTTCACATTTGGCACCCTTCATCCTCATTCTATAATGTTGCATTTCTAAAGACGGAATTTTTAATTTTTACTTTGTTCTCGAGTTATGCTTTGTGGAGTGATAAAATACACAAAATTGGCCGATTATCCGTTAAACTGTATAAATTATTAAATTCTGTGAAGGTTGCTAGTTATTATATATGACTAAAGATGATGATATTGGAGCATTTTCGACTGGCCATTGGTGTTTACAGTATATTGCAGGTCTCAGGATTGCAAAATTCACATCGAATGTATCTATCTTTAATAGATTATAATGTAAAAATTAATATTTGCAAAAAGCTGAAATCAACATTTTGGAAATATGCTGATTTTAGCCCATTACGTAATCTTCAAACTGTCGAGTTTTTACTAAAATCATCAAAATCAACTCAAATCTTTGTTAATGGTGTCTTTTTAGACCCCCTCCGCTTGACTGCGAAACTTCCATGTGAATTTGTTGCAATGGTAATCAAGGGGAATGAAATAAAGTGAATGTATCATATATAATACAATAGGGGTTTAAGGGTTAACTAACGAATCATAATTTTCACATAAAAACCTCCGATTCAGACTTGCCTTTCGGCTTCGACTAAGTGCGTTAAGGCCATGTCTCAAGCGAAGAGCAAGTTTGAATCGGCGGTTTGGCGCGAAATCAATGTTTCGTTAATTAAACAAAAAGTAGTGATCAAATGTTGATTTGCGGACCATAGCGAGATTCTGTGTGAAAATCCACGTGTTATGAACTAAATTTGAACAATTTTCGATAGCAAATGTTCAAGAATAGTGATTTCGCGTTTTTATGTGAGGTTGCGTGACACCTCTAAAAGTTAAGTTTAAAAATAAATATTCTTAACAAAATCGGCAACTTGGCAACTTTTTATTTGTAAATTGTCAAGCTGAACAAAATTAACGAAATTACCGAAACCAACAAAACTAACGTAACTTTATATGGCTCGAAAGTGACGTAGGCTATATAGATTGTTTTGAATATAGATATTTCGAGGAGAAATTTGCAAAACAACATCATACATGTATTTTTCGGTAAATGTTTTCCGGCTTTCCGACTTCTAACGACCATAAAAAATTACCACGGTAGCTAACGCTTAACTGATTATCACATCAAATAGCGCATTTAATACTCATCTTCAAGGCACAACTTCAATTATAAAACATTTGGGCACAAAATTTTCCGTAACGCCTTTGTCTGACCATTTTCTGTCCGTTTTCTAATCCGTTTCTGTACTATTTCTGATCCATTTCTGATGATTATCTGATGGTTATCTCAAGGTTATCTGAAGGATTTCTGAAGGCTGTTTGAAACTTTTCCGAAGATTTTCCGACGGTTTTCTAACGGTTTTCCGACGCTTTTCCGCCGATTTTCCGCCTATTTTCCGCCGGTTTTCCGACGATTTTCCGACGGTTTTCCGACGGTTCTCTGATTTCTGATTGTTTTTGGATGTTTTTTTTGGTTTTATGAAGGATTTCCAATTATTTTCCGAAGGTTTCTGAAGGTATCCAAGATATTCTGATGGTTTTCCGATACTTTTCCGATAGTGTTCCGATGGTTTTTTCGGATGGTTTTCTGAAAGATTTCTGAAGGATTTCTGACGGTGTTTTGAAGGATTTCTGACGGTTTTCCGATGGTTTCCGAAGGTTTTCGATGGTTATCCGATAGTTTTCCGATAGTGTTCCGATGGTTTATACGGACGGTTTTCTGAAGGATTTCTGACGGTTTTCCATAGGTTTTCCGTAGCTTTTCCGAAGGTTTTCCCAAGTTTTTCCCAAGGTTTTCCCAAGGGTTTCCGAATGTTTTCCGATTGTTTTCTGATTGTTTTCCGAAGGTATTCCGAAGGTATTCCGAAGGTTTTCCGAAGATATTCAAAAAAATTCGAAAATAATCCAAAAAATTAAAAAAAAAATTCAAAAAACTTTCAAAAAAATTAAAAAAATTAAAAAACATGTCAAAAAATTCAAAAAATTCATAAATTCATTACGGCCCTGCCTGTGAGTATACGACATCCCTATATTTTCACGCTAACGATTTGCACTTATCTTTGTACATATCAGGCTCATACATTCGTGTCGAGTATTTTGTCGATATGTTTTAGCGTCAAAAATCCCCAAAGACCTGAAAGGCTGACAAAAATCCCCAAAGACGAAAAAACTCCAAAGACCGCTAAAATCCCCAAAGATCGCCAAAAAATCCCAAAGACCGCAAAAATCCACAAAGATCGTCAAAACCCACCAGAGATCCCCAAAGGCCGCCAAAAATCCCCAAAGACTGCCAAAAATCCCCAGAGATCCGAAAGACCACCAACAATCCCTAAAGACCAAAAAACCACCAAAGACCGCCGAAAACCTCCAAAGACCGCCAAAAATCTCCAATGACCACCAAAAATCCCCAGAGGCCCGAAAGACCACCAAAAATCCCCAGAAACCCGAAAGACCACCAACAATCCCTTGTTTCTAGTTTTGGAGGTGGAAAAAAATCGTAGAACTCGCTATTTTTCGAAACGGCTAGTTACAAAATGTTATTTTATGGCTAAAAACATTCTGCCATAAAAACAGAATCTCATTCTTGTCAACATTTTAAAAAGTATCAACAAATGATTTTTTTACAAGCAAAGTCCCTAACTCCTTCGCAGCAGACTTTCGTCTTGGCCTTAAGATGATGTGTCAAGTAAAAGTATCACTCCTATCATTTTGTCACAAATGAAAATTATTAAACCTCTAAAATATAGAAAACTAATCACTACTGTCTCTTTGATAGTACTTTATCAATACAGTCAAATTATCGTAAAGTAAAGTTTCTAAGATTTTTTATTTAAATTTCCGAAAATCGACGATAAATTCCAAAATTTGTTTTGTACCGAATATGTGGAAAATTTCCGTACATTTCTAATGTCTTCCATGGAAAATTCCTAAAATTGCCGTCAAATTTAATAACATGTTGTTTTCTGCGGAATATGTGGGAATTAAATTTTATAAAATTATATTCTGCGGAACACGTGGAAAAATTATAGTTTTCTAAGGTTTTAATTGAAATTTCCTAAAACCTCAAACATATTCAAAAAATCTGTTTTATACGGAATACGTGGGAAATATTCATAGTTTTCTAAGATTTTCAGAGAAAGTTTCCTAA
>JABFPB010006672.1:0-11766 GCA_022817645.1 Ceratoteleas bidentatus | reverse complement strand
CAGTCTCAGACCGATGAGGGATAATTTCGCATCGGTCTGAGATTGATCGTTCCACGACTATTTCATTTTTACTCGGTTTTAACTTTTAAAGTTAAAATCATATAAAATATTTGTGAGCCGCTTTGAAGCCGCTATAATCCCGCTGTGAGACCGCTGTGAGTCCATTGTGGGACCGCTGTGAGTCCATTGTGAGACCGCTATGAGGCCGTTGTGAGCCCTGTGAGCCGCTGTGAGGCCGCTATGAGGCCGCTATGAGACATGTGGTATCGCCGTGAAATCACTGCGGCTCACAGTGTTGATTGGGTGTATATTTTGTATTTTTCCATTTGTATATGTTTTTTACAGCGTATGTGAAGCGCCTGTGAAGAGGTTTTGTGAACCAAATGTGAAGTGCATGTGAAGCTAATTTCACGTTACTTTTGAGACTTCACATTCGCTTCACAGTCAGGTGAAGCGAATGTGAAGCCTCAAAAGTAAGTCTCAAAAGTCACTATGAATTCTGTGGTTATTCGGGCATGTGTATTCTAGTGTCAACCATACATTTTTTCGGCACATTCATTTTGCTTTTTATGATGTGAATGTGCATTGTATAAACACTGTTTACCAGGCTTACGTTGTAAGTATTTTAAAATAATCGGTTATTATTCCGATATTGTCCTTTTTTATTACAAAATACTTTATGTATTGATAATAAATTATAAAAATTGGTATTGAAAGTTATATACACTTCGCGTATAATGCGTAAACTATCAATAATTTTTGGGGTATCGTTACACTCCGGTACACCGAATTAGGTAATGGGTAAATATATATATCGGAATGGAAGTTGTTAGTTTGAAAACGATGTAGATGTACTGAAAATCATAACTTCGAGCAGAGTATACCTCGAAATTGTATATTTTTTATATACACAATACTACTAACTGAATTCAATATATAAGGCAACTTTTGACAATAGTTATTACGAAAACGTGTAATGTACACGAAATTTGAGTACGTAGTCTGCAGACAGATAAAGCACAATAATTGTACACGCCTCATTTCTAACGAATGAGTTTTACAATGAGCGGCGAACAGTAAAGTGGCATTCGAATATTCTAATATTACAAATTCACGTAGCTGTCGGAAAAGGTGAAAACTATCAATTATCTGAGAAACAGCAGACATTATCACATCTATTTTAAGTGTAAATATTATTCTTCCAACATTATATTATAGATCCGGTTCACGATTTCCTAATACTTTTTTCTAATATTGTTTTTCTATGTCTAAATAATTTCATAACATAAATCAACATAAATCCTTGTTATTTCTACTTTGATGTCGCTACATCAAATTTGCATGCAAAATTAGTTTGAATTCATGCTAATTTTATATGACATTTCTCTCTCTTCACTCTACGTATTTCTATGTTATCTCTAGGCTTAATCATCCGATGCATTAGTACGATGTAAAATGTAAAGGTTTTAAAAAGTTATTTAAAATTTACAAAACCAACTATTTTAGTTACTGCAAATATGTACAATTTCTACTTGCTATTAGTAACTCAGCATATCTACCTTGACTAAACTTTAAAATTGATATTCCAATACATTTGAAAATCATCAGATACACACTGTAACATATTTATGTGTAAAAGTGTTACCATTCATTTTAAATAGATTTTAATATGTACAACAGTACAAATAAGACAAACTATTTTATTGAGATTTAGAACGCAACATTTAATCAACGTTAACTATCCAATTAACTACAATTTCAGTTAACAAATCTAGAATGCAATTAAATGTAACATTACATTTAAGCTAAGTGATACCGATTTCGCTCATTTAGAACGTCAGATTAAATTATTAATTACCAGGATTAATATATCTCATTACTCATCTAATCCTGCAAAACCGTATAATGTTTTCAAAAATAATACGGTCGTATTATTTCCCGTTTTTTCTCCAAATGAAATTTCTCTTCAAAAAAACATACAAAATAGACCAGTCGAACAATAAATATTTAACTAATCGTTTGTTTCTTTTTACAATAAAATAATATTTTTAGTTTCATAATTTATAGTAGAAAGATATGCTTTACATCATGACCCTGAATAAATGCAGAAACACAATTTTTGCGCCCTATTGGTCCCCCATTTTGCATAATTTGAAACATCAAGTAAAACAGTACCACGAAAAGTTTCATTAAAATCGATGTACATCTTTCAGTATTTTATTTCCCTGATTCCCTGAATTCATCTGAACATAAAAAACCAGTTTCAATTATCCGGTGAGCTTATCCTAATAATAACGTTACTTTGCCTTCATTGAAACCAGAACACTGCGAGGCTGTAATAGCCTCTACATATCTTCACGGCTGAATGGACAATTCCGTCCGAATGTGGCAAATTGTGTAAATGTTGTAGCGCGCCATAGAAACTAAGGCGCCACGGTGACAATCGCTTCCAGAATTAATTCGACTCGACGAGTCAATAGTTCGATTTCAACGAATGGCAAACAACTTGTGGTCGGGCGCGGTAATGAGATAAACGTCTTATAGACAATCACCTTTCAAAGCGGTCTTCGGATTACGTCTATGACACTTAGTGCCTTGACAGCCTCGATGTTGAACCAGTTGCGGACAGTGCTTTCCCCCGTTTTCCGGAGCTCGTTCCACCAGTCTCGACCTCGTTTGCACGCCGGGACCGCACTCGCTATCACAGGAAGACCACGGACCCCAAGCTGACACCACGCAGTCTAAAACTATATTTATGATCATCGTTAGGCATTTGTCATGACCAGCAGTGCGCGAGTTTGAGCGAAGAACTCGGTTTGGTTGTTGCGATAAATGAACCTGTTTCTCGAAAATTGTGAAAGTGTCGTTTCACGAGAAAATTAAACTAAAAGGGAATCGTCGGTTAGGAATGTAGCAGGGAGGACATTGAATGCAGACAACCAGATGCAGAGTGATATGAAATTGCGAAAAATGTTCTGTTCGTGAGGATCATTGTTGTGTAATTGGAAATTAAATACTGGTAATTAGTTATGGGGAGAGACGAAAGGACCGTCACGCGCATTGAACGTTAATTTCCGCATATTCAGGTTTCGTCTGAATATGCGATTTTTTCCGTGGTGTAAAGCTCGGTATGACAGACGCGAAATTTACAATGAGAATATTTCCGAGTTTACGAGCGACGCGGTCCGTCTTTCCGTCCTACTTTGCTTGTTCATTACCGAACAACTGAAAATGGTTGGAGTTATTTGCCGTTTTGGACTTTTTATTGGTATCAATTAAACTCTACAGTGCTCGGAATTAAACGGAGAAATTCGAATTAGTATTTGCAATCTCCCACCTATTAGTTTTTAATAGACTGCCTCGCGACGCTCTTTCATTCTATTAAGTGATAAAAAGATGTGTCCGAACTTCTGTTCTGCAGGAAAATCTGGAGATAGAAATAAAATCTAAATTCGATGAATTGGGAGACATTTCAAGGATTTCATGGATCTCTCAAGGAAAGACTACGGTTTTGTGCACTGCACTCAAAATTTTATTATTTCATCTGCAAAAGTCTGTGAAAAAAATAAAAGTACATATATGACGTTTTCAGAGATTTATTTCCATAAAAGACATTAAGTGATATCACATAAGAAAAAGGATGCGAAGTGAATCCTTTACAGTACGATGCATAATGATCCATAGATGAATCCAACCAGTAAATTTTAATGCAATACCGTTGCCTCTGTATCTTGAGCACAGACACAATGCCAACAATAAGACAGCCTGTCGCGCCAGTATCGATATCCATTTTTCTCCCCCTCCTCCCGCCACCTCTTCTGGAATAATTACGAACTTGGCAAGTCGCGTTCCGATAATAATCGAGCCGCTAAATCAAATCTACGCATTTGTCGCGCTACAATATTTCGAGGCCCGCGAATTAATCGAACAATCGTGCAAATCTATGACCAAAATGAACGACCCGGGGCTGGATTGATGTCTTGTTGCGGAACTCGAATTGTGAACATTCGGAATTGTTGCAACTTAGCCGAACTCGTAACGATGTTAACCTGCTAAAGCCGCTAAGCGGAAGTGCAGGTTAACACCAATCACGATACGGCGGAAACTCATTTTCCTACACTGAAAAAACTAACCTAAAAATTTGTTTTGAATGAAAACGATTCTTTTTAAATGAAAAGGAATCCTTTTTTGCCAAAATGATTTCTTTTGTGCCAAAATGCTTTATTTTGGCCCAAAAGGATATTTTTAAGTGTAATCCGCCAAGCCATACTTCGCGGGCGCGCCAAAAAATTCCGCGATAGGCGGAGGTGCTGGGCCAAATGGCCCGCAAGTCATGGAATCGGACGGGCCTGCCTATCGGGATATATTAAAAGTTTTTGCCGGCAAAAAGTGGCGCTCAACTCGGCAATGCGGGAGAAAAATGGGATGAGGTGAAAGTGAAAGATGGCGTGCAAAAAGGGCATAATCGAAATCCGAGACAAAGGCAACAGCGGGCGGTTTCGGCGTCGACGAACGAACGAGAATTCGCCTTTATCCGCCGACGGTGTATCTGCGTAATCGCGTTTCTCGAGAGCCCGTCTCGCCGCCGGTTGCTTAAAATGCGTGAACAAGCGAAGGAGACAGGCGACAGACAGTCGGAAAGACGGCGCAGCCAGCGCAGACTGCGGGTCTGCGTTTACCCTGCGAATTCAGCGATAACGACCAAACGATCGCAACGTGGCTGGAGCGATGATATTAAAAGCGTTATTATATCGGACACCTCGGATTTACCTCGGATAAGATCGAGTTCCGACTGGTTTGGTTTCGTGGGAGCATAAGGGAAAAAATGACAATTTAAAGGAATGTGAAAAACAATGTTGGCCAGAGTATGTTGGACCAACATTATTTCTGCTTCAAAGCAATCTGTCAGACTATCGTACACTGAAAGGAATTCGGGTAAAATTACACAAGTTTTACACATACAGAATTTTGTTCCATTGTGGGTTTAAAGAATATTTCACGGCGTATGTGCGGTGTAATTTTACACACTTAGGGTAATATTACGAAACTCGTATAATTTGCATGAGAGTCGTTGGGGTAAGGTAGTCATGCACTTCATGTTAATTTACACAATCAGCAGTTAAATTCCAGTTATTGTAAGGTGCCATACTTCTGCACACTAATAAATAGCGCCTTAATTAAGACGTTTTTGTACAATTATTTTAAGATTCTCTATCGAATCTCGTATCGAATCTTCAGTATACTCGAATAAATATACTGAAGAGATATAACGCGTAGTGTCTTAAAATAATACATAAAACGTCTTAATTAAGACATCTAACCTTAAGGGGTTTTTGCAATGTGACGTTGGCTTTTTGTTGCTATTGCTTTAAATTTAAATCTTTACGAAAATTGGAAAAAAACAGTTGGCTGAGCGGATTTTAATGTTAACTTTTTCTCATCGCTTTAGTAAGAATAAGAGAGGCAGGGAGGTTGAGGGATTCCGAAAGATTTCGGTGAAATTGATTTTTCAGTTTCAGGGAGCTGAAAGTTAGAGGGTTGATAATTTAAGAGGCTTAGAGGATTTATTTGCAGGATAGAAGAAATAAAGGAAGTCTGACAGTTCAAATTTGAGGTGTTTTCAACCAGAAAAGGGAATTATAATTGCAGTAAAACCTGTAATAGTTAAATTGGAGAGGGTAATGTTTACAGTGTAGACTGAAAAATTGTGTACTGTGATAGAAACAACCATTCAACAAGGCCTGTTTCAAGAACTTTTTATGAGTTGGTCGTATCTTTTACACCCTGTTTTTAGAGGATTGTAACTGTCTGAAAGAGTACTCAGGAGAATACTTAGGAGATAAAGATTAGAACGGGATTTTTTAAATAACCGTAAACTTGTTTCACCTTCTATAAAAATTGGCAATTAATTGTTGGAAAAAATTGGAAAACTCCGTAATTTGACAATATCAAACTACTGGCGAAGTTTCATTTTCGCAAGTTGGTATTAAATTTTATTCGCAATATACGTTTAGAGTATCTATTAAAGAGTGCTATTAAAGAACCTAATGTTCATTTCAATGTTATATTCTATTTTCACGTAGTGACACTTTCATATGTATGCATATTAAGGTAGGAATCTTATAAAGGAACGTGCGTTTAAGATTCCAACGAAAGTTCTCTTCACGATCAATTATGTCTCGCGCGATGGCATGTTTTTTATTAAATTTGAATTTCAGAGCATATACGTTTTTTTAATGCAGAAATTGCATATCAAATCATTATATTTTTTGACGTATTAAGTGTTATCATTTAAATCGAATTTATACTTCCTTGTCTAGTAGACTGCCACATATAACACATTTGTTTGTCAATAAAGTGAAAAGATTTAATTTGCACAAAATATACTCTAAACAGAAAATAAGTAGAAAAATAATGCCCTAAAAATATTAATTTTTCGTTACAACTTCCAAACGTTATGCTTAATATATAAATAAAATAGTATAGTGTATGTAGAAAGCCTAAGAAATTAGTTAGGCTAGTATAGTGTATGTAGAAAGCCTAACAAATTAGCCAAGAAAACAATATATTATAAGCAATTTCATTAAAATAGTATTTCTCGTAAAATGATTGCGTACATATTATACGAATTGTACGTCTAAGATTGTCACACCGTTTAATTATTAACATGAAATAAGTGTCAAGTTCAATTCGCATTACACAGTTTCTACTGTACTCGTTCTGAAGCAATTTCCAAGGATATAAGTCATTCATATAACTACGAAAAATTTCTCGTGAATTTCTCACATTTTATCATTTCTTCCCTAATTATTGGATGAAATCATCAAAATTACATTACGCGTTCTCAGTCTAAAGAAATTTAAGTTGCTAAGTTTATTTAAGATGTTTCAGCGAACCGGAGCTGATTTCCAACTGAATCAATCCATCGCGATTTAAAATACCGTTTCGCAGACATCGGAGAACCATTCGTTCCTTAAATATCGATACCCCGCAGCTAATATCGTGTCGTTAAGAAACAACTTTATTGTTTGCGACATAAACTTCGAAACGGCAGACTTACGCAAATCGCCGTAAAAAGCTAAGTAAATCGACTGACGCGAATCTACATTTGTACCATCCGATGTTCCTAATTTATTTGACGCAAATTTTTCGTTCCAACGGCATGACGTCCCTGTCATATCGCGCTGTAATGAATAACCTCAATTTATAACGATCTCGGATTCAGATTGAAGTCGTACTACGTCCATTCGATCCTCAATACCTTCCGGAAAAAGCCGACGGAAAAGTTAAATCGCATAATTAATAAATCAAAAGAGGCGGATAAACTAGAAGGCGGTAAGGAAGCCAATTAAAATCGAAATATTTTTTTACTTCTGTTTTGCAATCTTTTGTATTTAATTTTGCTATAATTTTGCTAATCCAACCGATGCTGTCGATTCTTGTGAAATAAGGCAAAAATAGTCTATTTAGACCGTTTCACATATACATTATTAGCATGCGTTTTCGTCATAACTACCGGAATTACGCAAAAATTGCGACATGGAATTTTCTTCAGAAGATAGAAATGATTTATATTTAATTCTCGGCAACTTAGTAATCGTCGAGAATTCCTTCAAAGCGTGCGATAATCACTTTATCTGCGAGTTAAATACACTACACAATTACGCGCAATTGCATACAACACTGCCACCCCGCTATAATTTCGCAATGCTCATCGACTGGGGTTACACGCGTACAGTTTTACATGCGGATTGCGCAACGTTACATTATATTTGTAGTACTTAATGCGCGGTCGCGCACGCTCTTTCCGTTGTTTAAAAGCCCAAACCCGCGAAAACTCGTCTCGAAAATCGCCAGAGACAAAATTTAATCGCCAGCAAGTCGAGTGGTCTTTTGCATCGTACAAATTACCGCATTTTTGTGTACAGAAATTTTCGCCACATGAAGATATGGGTATTATATTATAAATGAGAAGGATTATTTAAAATGGAAGGTTATAGGAATTATTTTGATGATAGCTGAATTATAATCTTAAAAAAGAAGTAATATCTAAGCAGCTCACTATTTAGAGGCATTGTAATTTAGTCATAAAGCCATTTTCAAACACGTTTCATTTGAACAATGTAGATCTATTTATTTTACGGTCTTCCAACATAAAGAATTTAGTTTAAGAACAAATCTTTAATCGCGTTACGGTTTCAAATTTGTTCGTCGAAATTTAAGATTCAGTGTAACTAGCATGTTTTTGTATTAAAATAGTGAGTTTAACAATTATAATTGCAATCTGAACACTAAAAATGCTCAGAAATTGACATTTAAAGTAAAAATTGCTAGCTGTGTACAGAGTCAAATATGTTTTAACAAGAACAGTAAAAATTATTTTATCACACTATAAGAAATCTCGTGTTGTCTGAATCGGAATCCGACTGTGAGAGCATGACATTTTACTCCGCGAGCATGTAATCAGATAATCGATCGAATTGTTTGTTGACACAATCGGACAGCAGAGTCAATTAGTCAGTTTTCATGCTCTCGTAGCATGAAAATACCACTCCTCACAGTATTTTGAAGGAACACTTTATTCTCAGAGAAATTAAATTGCTTAGAGTGGAATGACAAAAAATGATAGAATATCAGATTTACATATATATAATATATGTATAATATATGTATATATCTATTTTATGTATGAATGTCCATCTAATATATGTATAATATACATCTTGTTCTATCAGGGGTGTTGTGTAAGTTTCACAAAATTGTACGATCTTTATTTTATGATATTTTTTTCGAAAAAGACTTATTCGAAAGGATTTATACATTTACGGAGAAATTCAAGCATAAATGTGCGATTTCAAGTTATGTTAAATGTCATAAAAACAAGGCATTGCATTAACAAATTAAATATCTTTTAAAAAAATCTACATCCGTGAATTTAAATAAAGTATTTCATTCACTCCATGTCTGCATTAATTATTAAACATACCAATTCCATTCTAATTATATTCATTACACATAATTCCGCAACAGCATGTATTATGAAAACTGTATGCCACTCAGTGTTACGAGCTTTTGTACTTCATTTACCGAAAAGTATTACATATGCATACGTTAGTGTAAACATCAGTTTATCATAATAAAACAAAAGTTTATGTCAAATAGAGCGGTATGAGGTTTATAAAACATACATATTAAGTTCGCAAAGTTTCATGCAATTCATGTAATTCTCATGACGTAGAAGTTACCATATCAAGTCCATAATGGGAAATGTTACATAATTTAACCTTTGAAAATGCTTGTATATCATACGTCCACATAAATATCACATTCTTTTTTTTATCTGAAAAACGTCAGTACAGCGGCCTATTTTCGATTTATAAGAAACGAGGGAAAAAGTTTCCTTTACTGTTTACTGTTATTACTGAAACGTCACACGTCAAATCGACATCATTCCACTCTAATTATAGAAATATTTTGCTTCATAAATGTTTCTCTAATTCCGTAAATAATTATAACATAAAATCATGACATATCACTTACGAATACGAGCAAGTTCGTAACGAGTGAATATGAACAAGTATTTAATGATGTACACAACTGAACATTAAAACTTAACTAAACTCTTTAAACTTCCATTAAAAATAAAAAAACTGATATTTACTAAATACACTATCTTGCATCATTCTTAGTTTCTGAAATATATCCCTATTCCGTTATATCGACGGGCCCGAGAAACATTGAATTATGTTTGTGTAAAATAACACATGCTCATAATTATGTCCGAAGTGTTCCAGAATTTCTCTGATTTTTGTAAAACAATGTATATTTTACAAATTTTCATTCTGCAGTGTCCATTCGACATTACCCTCGCCCTTGCTTGTTGCAGAATTTCGCTCTAATTTTTGTAAAACAATGAATATTTTACAGATTTTCATACTGCAGTGTCCATTCGATACTGCCGTATGAAAAAACGGGCTTGTATACCCTTGTATGCCATCTAGAAATCTCTCATAGTCAGGTTAAAAAACAAAATTAAAAAATATCTCATCTACCTAATTTAAGACCGTTTTTAGGGGGAAATGTCAGTCCTTCACAGGTCCTTCTAACCCTAACGGAACATCTCCCGATCACCGAAGATTCTCCGGAGAATTTAGTTAGATTGAATATAAATGTTCGGAGATCGGGAGATGTTCCGTTAGGGAATGTCAAACTCTCAGTATTTCCCCTGCAAATACCAAGCATCGAAAAAATCCGCACACTGAGGAAACCAATTCGTAAAAGGTACAACATATATCGCAACTTTTACGATATACATCGCAAAAACTATTTTTTCGTAAAGAATTACGAATCGTTCGCAGAAATTAGAACCAATCCCAACGCATTATTCGGTCGGAACCAATCATAAAGTCTTATTTCTTTACGAGTTAGTAAAGTTTTACGAATTTATTTTCTCACTGCAAGGTGTCGGTCATCGACTTTTCCACTCATTTTCGAATACCCCACATCCGCATCGCCAGACAGACATCGCCTCTTCCAGACAAACCGGCGCCCCAGTCTACCGGTGAACAAACGCAATAAATAAATAAATGCCCCAGCGTTTATGCACGTCGCGTCATTCGGGCGCCACGCGAGGAATCGGCTCGACCCGTCCGGTGCAATATCGGCTCGGCCCCTGGAACAAAAAGACCCGCCGGACTTTTTGTCCACTCACGAACATCCGAAAAATCCCAGCGATAATTCTCGGCATATACATAATCTAAATCCCCCGCAGGTGAGCGGTACGTGCTATCCGCGCGGGCGCAGGCCTCCTCCAGGACATTATCGAGAAGACCCTCGAGGACGCAAGAAAAATGGCCAAGGAGGCGGGCATTCGGCGGGTCACCCTCGAGGAGGTGGAGAAGGCCCTCGCATTGCTTCGCAGGCGCTATCAAAATCGACAAACGTAGGACGCGTTTTTTTCTTCGCCGCATGCCGCTTTTGCATTCAAATTCATTATGTATTCGTTCCTCATATCCGTGCCATCACGGCTGTTTATGCGAGCCCCGATACGATCGAATAAACCTGACGTTGTTGCACGAGCAAACATTTGATACGCTGACTTTTTGCCGATCCCCGCTTTTTTACCGTCTCCCGTTTCCTCGCGCCTTTTTTTCGTCCCGCGTTTTCGGTCGGGCCGAAAATTTGAATTTCAACGCAAATCAGCGGCGCATTGTTGCCGTGACGTCGTGCGCCGGATACTTATAATTGATAAGATAAAATCAAATCGATAGACCTCATTCTGAAATTACCCGGTCTGGCACAAAATACGTCGACGGCGCCGGGATTTATGCGGTCGCGGAATCGAGGAATAATGACGTAATGCCGCAAATCGTTTCCGCGTATTTTCGAAATCCGAATGCGGGATTATTTGCGCCGATGAATGCCGGCCGAAGTCATAAATTAAGGTACGCCTTTTTTGCGCGATTCGCCGCGTCGAAAGATGGAATGAAAAATGCAAAGACGGAGCTGCGGACATGCTCGAGTCAGTTGCGCCGGGCGAAATTCGTGTACAAACACGAATGCGAGAAAGTGACGGTGTGAGTAGTTGTAAAACTGAGAGGCGATTTCAGAACGCTGTGCGGGAAAGCACTGTAATTAGCGGACCGATCGGCGACGTCGAGTAAATCATTTTTCGCGAATCGGGCCCTTCCCCAAGTAGAAATTTACTCTAGAAAAACGTTAGAAACTAGCAAGTTTTACTAGTTTCACGCTAGAAACTCTCAATAA
>JABFPB010006671.1:0-11775 GCA_022817645.1 Ceratoteleas bidentatus | reverse complement strand
TCCTGACAAATCTGAACAAAACCGTAATATGACGACGCTATATTGTTCCTTGGTGATCAGAGATTCAGGAGCAAGTGGAGTTTTTACACCTCTAAAACACGTAGATTCGACGTCGAATCAACGTCCGAATGTTCTTCCACGTAGAATCCACGGGGATTCCATGTTCGATGTCTATATGGGTTAAGATTCCGCTTTTCATTTGACTCGAGAGTCGTAATTGGCCCTAACAAAGTAGACAATTTCATATGTGCTGCAACGAGGGAAACGTATGGTATCGTGTGTCCGCAAGTGCTCGACGAGGATGGAATCGATTTCTGAGCGAGGTCTAGCCCGATGCTTTACAATTAGAGAACAATTGGTCGGAGGCAAATCGAGTCCGACTTGACTTGCTTACAGGCGAAGAGTGTATCGATCTTGGGCAATCCCTCAACTTCCAATAAGTGCAGGTTTCAACGTGTGCACGCTTAATATTGATGTATCGATGCACTTCCGAGGCAGATTTTATGGCTGGCATAAAACGCAATGGCGCCGGAGCCAACCTCCTAAAACGTTTTTTCCCCTGAAACGAGAAGCAGTTCCATGCTTACATTAGCTTCACTATGAAATTTGCTCATTCGCCATTTTTAAAGCGGGGTTAGGCTGCAGCAAAGACCGAGGGGTCGATGTTTTTATCGATTTTGCAGGTTAGGTTCGGCTGACGATTCAAATCTTGTAGACTGTACGCAATATGCGTAATGATCCGTTTAAATGCATGAAAACGCCAATGACGTCGCTAATGGCGAGGGCTTCAGGGTGGTCCGATGCGGATACCGGTGTTACCTTACACCTTCGTCACTGTTCGCACCGCCAATATTCATCGACGACCCATGAAAGCTCATAATCCGCCGCAGATTTCGTCTTGTTATTATGATACTAATGGACAAGTCAATGGGACTTCGAGCTTATGCCGTCATTGACTTCTCACCTTATTCAAATCAATCATCCACTGTAATCTAATACCAATGCAGTCTATTGCTGTAAAAAACAATATTTTCTATTATGCTTCCCTTCCATTTACCTTGTTTACACGTATTTTCGTTTGTTTACTCTTTTTTGTTTATTGTTTTTTTGCTTGACCTTACAATGTTTATGTTTTGTTGTGTTTCTCGTTTGTGTTTACATTCTCATGTCAATTTATATGTTCGTGTTTATAATTTTCAGCATCCTCCCATTTCTCCGTTTATTTGCATTTCTCTTTTCTTATCCCTATATCACTGACAGATAATGAAAAAAAGTTGCAGCAGGAAATTTCGTACTGGTAACCCGATACATTTCGGTGACGAATTTTGACGATCAGGAGCATATGGAAATAAAAATGCGTCAAAAAATGCACGTGGCGTAAAAGGGACTGATTTTCGCGTCTGATTCCTTTCACGTCCGATTTTGCGCTTCAGGAACACTTGCAACTTAAGAGCTCCGCCGCGCGATTATTTACAATGTAACCAAATACGCATTCGACACCAGACACCTGGCGTAAGTGGATTAGTTGATGCCAGATATGTCAACATTAACGGACCGAACGATTGATTTGGATTCGTGACTGCAGTTAGCGCAACCGAAGAATGCTTAGGGCCAGGTTTTGACCTGCGGCTCCATAAATATTACTGTCCGGAATGCGGCGAAAACATTTTCCGTGGAAAATTGATCTTGACTTACTGTGATGGCTTTTATTTTATGTGGTTCGCAATTAGGACATGTGTTTGTTTATGTTTATGTTTATGTTTCTAGTTAATTTACAATATTATTGTTTATACTCTAACATAAACACCATTTGTTTTTTTTTCTCTACGAGTTTTATTTACACTTCGATGTAAACATAAACAACTTTTGTTTAATTGTTTGACCTCTACAGGTTTTTACTGTTTAATTTATGTTTACACTTTGATGTAAACATAAACTTTTGTTTCTTTGTCTTGACCTTTACAGCTTTTGTTTACTATTAACTTATGTTATTATTTACACTTTGATGTGAACATAAGCAACTTTTGTTTCTTTCGCTTGACCTTTACGGTTTTGTTTACTTTTTATCGTCCTTTCCACTTCGTTTGTTTACATCCGTCCTCTGTGTTTACTTCGGGTAATTTCGAACGTAAAAAAAGATTTCCCACCTGAAATAAAGCGATTTAAAATTGATCTTCATGCGCAAATCGTCGCGAACAAAAACCCCACATGGCATTTTTCGACATTAAAGTCACGTCTTATAATTTATACAGGCGAATGATTGCTCGTATCGCACTTTTACTCAAAACAGTATACTCGGTTCTGGGAAACTGAGAAGTGAGCCATTATTTTCGTGCAATAGCGATCACGCGAACGAGCTTGCTGCAAATTTTGAATGACTACTGGATCCAGCTAATGAGCGGCAATGGGTGTGACCGTAGTAAAACATTATTAATACTTTCGGCCACAGCTTTCATTTCGCGCATGGGGTTATCATTTTGCGATCTAAATTAGACGTTAAATTTTCGTACACCTGAGCAAAATTATGGCTCGCCGGCCGATTTTCTTACTCCCGGGCTTCTCTTTTTTTACACCTCGACGGTTTCGTTTTGTGCCTCTCGACGACAAAGACACTTCTCTTCCTCCTTTTGGAAGGAACCAATGACTTCATCAAACTGCATCAAGGGTCAAGCTATGGTTTTGAGATGTTTGAAAAAAATTATTTGCGAATTCCTCGTGCGCTTATTTTCTCGTAAATGAAATGCACCGAGTCGTTTATTTTGGCAAGAGAAAGACAAATGGCGCGAATTAAACGCTCGATTTCGGAACACTGCCATGGACAAATGACGGGATAATGCATTCGCACCTTGTACATTTGCGCAGACTCGTTTGCCACGACGATTTTGACTCGTTAAAAAATGGATGCGATTCATTCTAGTTAGAAGCACAAAGACGGACATCGCTCCGTCTCTCTCGCGGATTAATATCGTCACGTAAGTTAAACGAGTGTAAACATTGACAAAAGTTATCATCTGTGACTGAGAAATCGCGTAAGACATTTTTGTTCAATCGGGATTTCGTACCGCCAATTTAATAACGCGACATTTTGATTCGCGATGGCAAACACAAACAAACATACGTAAACACCTTTTGCTTATGTTTTTGTCCTTGAACACGAAAATAAAAATATTGACATGTTTCTGATTGTGTCCTTGAGGGATCTGTTGACTATTTTTGTTTATTTTATTTATGTTTTTGTCCTTGAACACGAAAATAAAAATATTGACAAGTTTCTGATTGTGTCCTTGAAGGATCTATTGACTGTTTTTGTTTATTTTCTTTAAAGTGTACTATCGTCGTATAAAAGCGATTACTTCTTCGTCTTTTTAATCCTCATTTGTTTACTATTTACTATCTCGTATTCTCCTTCGTCCTCAGCAATTTTCATTGTCCATAGAGTTCTGTTTACATTATTCATCCACGGTCCCTGTACGAAACGGGATCGAAATCGGACAACCACCGAGAGATTCATCGCCAATAATGATAGATCAAAAATTTAATTCGTTTATGAGACTCGTTAGGTAATGCACAAAAAGCCCACGAGGGTCCGTGATAAATGACGGTGTCGTGTCGCGACGCAGTATGCCCGGTCGTTCGCTTAACAGCTGGACGAGCCAAGTCCAGGTATAGCCCCGGCTAGAGTCTGCGGCTAGAGACGACCTGCACCGGAATGTTAATGCAATTTCATTCCCGCCCCGAAAAGCCCCCCGTTAATTACCACTCTGCTCTTCCAATTCACTCGGACAATCAAATGACCTCCGACAGATGGCGCTATGACGTTTCCAATGAAAGTACTACCTGCCGGTCAACACTGCACTATTTAATGTGACCGCTGGGTATTTAAAGTAACGTTTCATTTATGACGAACATAGTTGACCCTCTCTGACTTTTGTTTTGAATAGATTCAGGTTTAATTTGAGTTCATTGAAGCCGATGCAGGTCGTCTCGATTATGTTTATGAAGATGTTTGTAAACACCCAAAAAATAAACACAGATTGTGCTTATTTCTGTTTGGGCTGTTTATTTTTATTTGTCCCTTTTCATAAAGGTCGAAAATTGTTTTTCTTCGTTCTTTTCTCTGAGGTCATTGAAGACAACACAGTGTCGTCTCGATTATGTTTATAAAGGTGTTTGTAAACACGCAAAAATAAACATTCAAGGACAAAATCGTAAACACAGATTGTGTTTATGTCTCCTTGGGTTGTTTATGTTTATTTATCTCTCGTCGTCAAGGTCAAACATTGTTTTTCTTCGATTTCAGCGAATGTTTTCGCAGTATCCGTCGTTTCTGCCACCGGATTGATCGAAATTTCGCGACTCGCGTTTTGAATACTTGTGTTGGCTTGGCGTTGGAGGCAGAGTGCCTTTGCAAGGATAACGGACTGGTGGCGGAGGGTTCGTTACATAATGAGCGATTTTTATCACGGCTACAGGGATAGGGCGGGGCCGCGTAGCCGTCGCATTATCAAGCCGCGTTCGCACGACGGATTAGTTTGTAAAGCCAAGGTGCAGCGGGCCACACAGAGTGACACGAGCCGACGCCGCGGAGCTTCATTATAATAAACAAACACGCGCGGTATCGCGACAATTTATCGAACCTGGCCAGCCGTTCGCGATATTATTTCAGATCGCACGGTTTTTCGGCTTTTACGGCCATCCAAGTGCCAGGCTTTTGCCTTAATTTTGGGCTTTTGGAGCTAATGCAGGGGTAATCCGGAGGAGCGTTTTTCAGTTTGAGGGGTTTATGGTGAGATAATTAGGGGTATGGATTGGGGATAGAAGGTGCGGGACTAATATTCTCAAACGTTTGGGATTGTAGCAAAATTTTCTATATTGTCTCGGAGACCAGAAAGTATTTATGCAGTCTTAGAGGATTTATCTTTTCACGAAGTATGTGCAGCATAGTCGTGTATTCTCCCTAACAGACAAATCCACTAAATCTCGTGGATTCGACGCCGAATCTACGTTGAATCCTCGTTCGAATGTTCATCCACGTATATTCCACGTGGATTCCCTGTTTCATGTCTATTAGGACTGTTAAAAAATGAAAAAAAGTAGTTATCTTTACTTTTTAACCAGATTACTCGTTCCCACGGGCGAACCGACTTAATTATGTCATAATGCACGAAACCCCCGCCAGGTTGCGCAAAAACGAAATGTCGCAAACAAGGGCGCGGCACGCGCAACCCACGAAATGACCTGACGAAAAGTACTTCGTCTCGCTTATCGGCCGCTTGTTCATTGCCGCGACGCAATCAGCCTCTCGCGGAACAAGTGTATTAGCGCGTAATCTGTTCACCTCGCGCCTAATCGTCGCAACTCGATGTCGTATCCCGCCGCGAGATCGCGCTGACGTTTCGGTTATCGAAACTTTACATTATTTCATATAAAGTGCTGCCCAGACTAGTTTGGCTAATTAACTAGTGAAAAAATTGCAAAAAATGCAAAAAAAATATAAAAACCTTGCCTCGTCGGGTCGCTGCCGCGACCCTTGATACTTATTGCTAGAACTCAAATGGACTTCACCAAAATTTACAGATATCGAGAAAATTGATTAGGAAATTTATTGATTGTTGGATTCTTTGCTGGAAAATCAACTGCCCCTAAAACTGGAGTCTGTCAGGAAATTTTCCTAGAAACTTTATTAATTTCTGTCACTCTCTGCCTAACTGACGATAAATCGACTCTTTATCATGCCATTTGCGAAAAAAAATGTCCTCCTAAACTCTATCAGGAAACTCTCCTGAAATTCGTTATTTTTTTCCATTTCTTTTTTAATTCATTTATTTGTTTTTTCTTTACCATAAGTGGGCAGGCAAGTGACGCGTGAGAAGTTCGAATAATTAATTTCGCATTCCGATAAAGCCGCGTGTACTCATTATACACGTTTTATTATCGGGCATCGTGGCGCGGGAATTAATGAATTTCCATTTTTCAGCGCCAAACAAGATCGCGCCACGCGAAATTAGATTAATAAAATTTGTTCGCGGTAATTGCGATTTTCATTGTGACTTTCGATGTGGAAAGACGGATTCGGGGCCGCCGGTAATTAAAGCCCGAGATACGACGGATGATATATATGGGGGTGTAATAAAAAAAAAGCCCGAGTCAGACAATGCCGCGCGGCGATGAATAATTTGCGGGTGTAATTGTGTTCGCGCGGACACACGTAGCTCGAGCAGGTCCGATTAGTTCCACGCGAGGAAATTCCGGAAGAAATGTCGAAGGAAAACAAAGACTAATCGCGCCGGCCGGGGGCACTTATGGCGTGTCACCGAGTCCACGTCCGGCACGTGCCCGTTAAGACCGGCGTGCGTTCGCCGCCCGGAGTAATTTTATGGCTCGGCGTTTATTGATTCGCGAGTGTAATCGGCCACTCGCTTGACGCGCAATTGATTGTGCCAGTAAACAATGGAAGATTCGGACTGGGGGTGGGGGTGATGGATCGGAAGGTTAATGCCTTCATGGGTTATTTGGGGAAGGGTTTAGACTATGCTCTGAAATTGCTGGGGAACTGAGTCTGAATGTGGGAATGGCGAAAATTTCCAGATGATGTCTTTTATGTTAAGTTTTGAGTCGAAAATGCGTGATTTTTGTTAGAACTGACTTAAAAGTCGATGGGTTTGTGGTTTGAGTCACGTGGAACATTGTGAGTCAATTGTGAGTAGGTTCTGTAAGTCAGTTTTTGAAAAATGACTTTTAAATCGATTTTTTATGTTGTGAGTCAGTTGTAAGTTAGTTGTAAGTCAATTGTAAGTTAATTGTAAGTCTATTGTAAGCCAATTGTAAGTTAGTTATAAGTCAATTGTAAGTAAGTTATAAGTCAATTGTAAGTCAGTTGTAAGTCTATTGTAAATGGATTGTAAGTCAGTTGTAAGTCTATTGTGAGTCAATTGTAATTGATACGAGTCAAGAAAATTTATTTCAAACACAGCGATCCTGTTATGGTTTAAGTTATTTGTGAGTCAATTGACAATATGTTTTTCAGAACTGACTTACAATCACGCAAAATGTTTTGAGCTATTTTTAGTCGAATCAATCATTTTTTAGTCAAATTTTGAGTCAAATCCGCATCATTTTTGTTCGAAGTTCACAAAGCGTGAACTCTGAACAATTTTCTAGTAAATTTTTTTAAATTCAGGATCAATTACACCAAAACTTAAAACTTATTATGCATGAGTCAATTTTGAGTCGAATCAACGAAGTATACATTTTGCCCAAATTTCGAATGATGCTATGATATGAGAGTTTCGTTTCGAGTAAAACAGAATATGTTCGACTCAAAAATCCAATTGATTCATCTTGACTCAAAACTCCGCGTTACCTGAACCCAAAAATGACTTCGTCACGTCACCCGCCTCGACCACTCCCACCTCAGCACCAAACTTGAAACAACCTCCCAATATTCCCGACGATGACGACCCCGATTTCATCTTTTCATGTAGACATCACTCAAGTGCAAATAATGACGCTGCGAGTGCCGCACGCCCCTGCCTTTCCGGCTTCCTATCGGCAATGACTCGGCGACCAACCGGCTAATTAAGCGATTAACTTGCGATCGAACGATGATTAATAACGCGCCAGTTCAATAAACTCTTAACTAGATTCAAGTCTGGCGCCAGTTTTTCGCGCCTAAGTAGATTTAAAGTTCACTTTACTTTGGTTGAAAAACTTTTTTCACTCAAACTGTGACCAATAAAAAAATTGATTTTGGTACTTGAATCTACCTTTTTTTAGAGCTTAAAATAAGAAATGATTTCGATAAAAAAGCGAAATTAAAATAAAACAAAAATAAATAAAGAAATTATCAAAAAAGTTTTCAAAACTGTTTTTTTTTATTTTTAACTAATTATATAAAAGAATATCGAATTCCTGAAAATGAGGTTTATCGACTTGCAAAGTAAACTGGACCCTTCCAGTCGGTATCGCGTCGATCGAAAATGGCGCCGAACCGGGGCAATTAATTAGCCGTAGGTATCAAAGCGCAAGAGAGATCCGCGCGACAACGTGCAAAATTCGTTCGCGCCGATCTTTAGATGCCGTGGCGATACGCGAGCCAGCGGCACACATGACAGGATGTGAGCGACACTTCCTTCGCTCAGCCAGCGATCTGTTACAGTTTCGTGCACCTGCCGGTGGGAGGTGCAATTAAAAAGTCGAATCGGTCATAGGCAAAATGAGACAAATCCGCGACTTTGTATCGCGAGATTAGCCAAATTTTGTCGATATGAGTCATTTTTGCCGAAAACATTAGCGTTTTCAGTTTTGGACTGACATATTGACTAAAACTTTTGAGTCAAAATACTAACTCAAATTTTCGAATAAAAATATTGACTCAAATTTTCTGACTGAATATACTGACTCAAAATCATGTCGCAAATTTTATAATTTGAATACTGACTCAAAATCATGAGTCAAATTTTATAATTTGAGTCATGACTTTGAGTCAGTATTTTCAGTCAGTATTTTCACTCGAAAATTTGAGTCAATATTTCCCTCGAGTATTTGAGTCAAAATCATTACTCAAATTTAATATCCACAATACTGACTCGTGGTATATATTCACTTTAGATTTACTTTACTTTAAATCTGAAAAAAGGTTATTAAACATTATTCGTCTAGAAGTATAATAATTTGATAAAATGTTAACGTTTAATATGATCTACGATATCCGCAAATAAATGCATAGTGCCCCGCTGAGATTGATGTGAATAGAACGTAAAGATCTACGATATAGCCTCATTTAATTTTGATATTATAAATTTCTTCAACAATATATACCATTACCTATACGCCTTTTGATGTAAATTTATACAATTATAAAAATCTCAGCCGGTGCAAAACGTTTGTTAAAACTGCACTCAAGCAGTTCACCTGACAATAACCGTGATGATCACTCAAAGATAACCTCGAATTTTGACCTGATTTGAAATACCATCACTCCTCTTCTCCAAGCGTAACCCTGCTTTATATTAATTGGTCGAAGCATAAAAGCATAAAATTCTTTACAAAGAATTCTTAATTTCGTATCGATATTAATATTAACAATATGTGTTAAAAATAAAATTGCAAACTACATTATTGCTCGTTTCTTCTTTCAGTTGTGATGCACAAAGATAAGGAGGAAAATTCCCATCACGACTCGCACTATCGCGCGAGAGAATTGGCAGCCCTCGCGGCGTACGACCACCATCACCTCGATGGCGAAATGTTCCTACAGGTAACTAGTCATTTTCACAATAGAAATGAAAAATATTGCATTCCATTTTAGTATAATTTTCGAATATTGATTCAAAAACGAATATTGACTTGAAATGTCTACGACTTATTGATGATTTGATGACTAGGTTATATAATATTGACTCAGTACCAGAGTGATGCCAATGTATTACCAAAATCCATTCATTATCGTTTGGGTCAATATTTAATATTGTAAGTCGTGTATTTTGTGCTAATATTTATATGAATCAATATTCTTTAAATAGTAAATCAAGATTTCATAAATATTGAGTTAATGATCTGTAAATATTAAATCTAGAAATATTGATTCAATACTTTGAGTCAATATTTGCAGAATATTGAGTCAATACTTTGAGTCAATATTTGCAGGATATTGAATCAATAAATTTTTTATTTGGTGATTCGTTGTTTGACTACTGAATCGAGTATCTTCCAGAATCCTGTCAATATTGGTGTTGAGATAACCATTTGAAAATTAATGTTGACTCATTTAACGTATAAGTTTGTAACTATTGATTTAAGAGTTATTGAGTTAACGATTTCTTGATTCAATATTGAAACTTCAAATATACTTATAAAATATTATCTAAAATATATTCAGTATTGACTCGAAATCGATGTCAATTTTAGGATTTATCTTAAAATTGAAAGAAAAATATTTGTCTTCAAAAACTACCTTGCATGCCTGAAATAGACAAAATTATGATAAGTGTCATTTTATCCAGTCAGTCCCATACCCTCTCATTAAATTTTCACTGTGACAACGAAATCAATTGTGCCAACCTTCGACCTTTACGTTCACCGAACCGCCGCACTTTAATCCAATCGTAGCAATTTTCGATAGAATCTTACGGCGCCTTAATCCCGGAAACAGTAATCGGAAATAATCGCGGACAAATGCCTGCGACCGAATAAAACGGTCGCAGGCAAAATATTCAGGTTAACCGCCCGACATAACATTTGTAGCCTGTAAAATTTTCATTAAAATTGTGTAAACCCGAACGTGCGCTGTAATTGCATTTATTTTATTTTATCGCGTCGGGGTTTACTCGTGGCATTACGTTTTTGACGACCCACATTCCGGAGAAATTAATGGCCCGGTCTGTTTCACGACAGATTCGGGTCTGTTGTCGGTCCGATCGACGCGCACGATTATTTCGTCGACGCGGACGAAAGTATTAGTCTGTCGGGGCCGTTAAGGGGATTCATCAATCTTACTTCGATGGAGTCGGTTGCTGGTAAAACGAATGGGACGAATACGAAGACTAAGTGTGAATTTGAATTTCGATTTCCCGCGAAAACAGAGGTTTAGATTATGTCTTGAAAATGGAGGAACTTAAAATTTAAATCGGGAATTAAGGAAATTTTTATCTATTTAAATATATGAAAACAGTATATAAAATTTATTTTATATACGAGAAAAAAGATAAACATTCTCATTTTTTGTTTAACAATTTTTGTACATTTTCACAAATAATTCATTTAGATGATATTCCTTTTTGGGCCCCATTCGTTTAAAAAAATGGAATTTTTATGGTCATTTTTAACTGAAAAACATTTGACCTTGAAAATTATAGGTTTGAGTCATTTGACTCATATCTCCCCTTAAATAGATACATTGGTTGTAATTACTCGTAGTTTATCTACAATTATTAAATAAAAATCCCAATATAACCTGCAAAATCTTCAACAAATATTACTTTCCAACCACTAAGTTATTCGAAATGTTAAAAATGTCAGCTTAAATCTTTTCTAAGTCAACATTTACCGGCGTTACTAATCACATTTAAGGAGAGTCGAAAGGTGGCATTGGAGTGTTGTTTCAGCCAGCTTTTTCGACACTTTTTATAAAAGATAAAATGTGTTTTCTTTGCTGGTTTGCTATGTAATTGGGGCTGCTTCCCAAAGCCGATCCATTATTCGGTGGTTAATACCATTAGCTTCGAAATAGATGGAGTAATGGGGTATGAAAAAGGCGAGTCAATGAAAGAAAGAGATAGCTGGATTCCGACTCTCCCTCGACGTTGGAACCCCGAAAATCTTCGTGACTTGCACTTTGGTAATGAGCTGGCGGTTCGTAATTGGGGTGGTGTGTGCACATAATGCTGGGTTGCGGTGAAAATGAGTGGCGCTTTTTTGGGATTCAAAATGGCGGCGGGAAAATGGAGGGATTTTCTGTGAGAAGACGGAAGAACTGATTTTTCTGTTCAGACAGGTTAGGAAAAGTTTCGAATTTTTGGTCACAATTCCGATTGAGGAATGGCGAAAACTTCGTACCTTTTACGATATATCTCGTAAAGTTTTTTTCTAAACCAAGTGTTTGCTTAACCAAACTAGAAATTTAACCCTTTTTGACTAGAAATGTATTTCTCAATACCGAATTTCTAAAAATTAAACTCTTTGCTACTAATTTAGCTTAGCTACTAAAATTTCAACTATAAACCAGTTTATTAAATTTTCACTGGAAAAACACATCTTTAAAAAAATATAACTAAG
>JABFPB010006670.1:0-11776 GCA_022817645.1 Ceratoteleas bidentatus | reverse complement strand
GCCGTTTTTTGGGCCGAAACAGTGTTTTGTTAAAATCGACATTTCACATTTTTCCAACTCGAATATCAAAAAAACGGCTTCGCCCACCTATAGTTAACACATCAAAGGGTCCGATTCTGAAAAAAAAACGATTTTTTCGACCAAAAGTAAACGATTGCCCCCTTAAACCTGACATTTGCGGCGGGTTGCAAAATCTGGTAATAAAACTCTTCGTAATGTCGATTATCTTGAGATGTGGGTTAGAACCGGTAAATTTGACGATTTTCCGACAGAAGAGCTTGAGTAAGGGGAAAAAGCTCGTGGAAAGTCATCATGTTTGTGATGTGCATGAAATAAAAGCGGACAGTTCCAGTAAAATAAAAGGAACTCCTGGTGCATTGAGCACCAGGACAAAAACCAACCTTTATACGAACGAAAATGGAAAATATGCCTCGATTATTATGTACGTAAATATTCACTTATGATTTGCGATAATAATAAATGTAAGTATGTTTTGATAGTATGTAGTAATAGCATGTAGTAGGTAATTTCGAGTGGTATCTTTCTTTATAGTGGTATCTAGTGGTATTTTTTTAGCATCTAGTGTTTTTTTAATGCATTCATCAAATTGTTCAATACAATAAAATTAGTTTTGTACACATGTTTATGTGTAGGCAACAAGCGTGCATGTTGCCTATGCATGTCTAATTATTGCTTCTTAATGAAATAAGTTTAACAGATGCAATCATTAAGTATTAACTCATTCCCTACCATAAGGATACCGGAGAATACGTTTAGTATTCTCCTGAATCTTTATAACAGGGAATGGGTTAAATTAGATTGGAAACAGATGGTTTCAATTATTATCAAATGTTTCATGTTGTTTCACTTAGAGCTCCTTTCGTTTAACCTCCCAATTTCGGTTCGGTAAAATGACGCTTTTGGCGTGTCGAACTGCTACGACACTCAGGAACAACAGAGCTACCCCGTGAGTCGCTTTTGGGTCGGGACATTCATTTCGCGACGTTTTTGGCCGCCAGGTGTTGCGTCAATTGATGTCGGGTTGGCGTATAAACCTTAAGGTGACTCAAAATATCTGAAGTCGCCAGTGTCAATAAAATAAATAAATATTTTTTAGATTAATAGTCATACATAACAAACATAAAATCATTCATAACATGCATGAATTCTCTTACAAGAAGAAACACCTAAGACATTTCAGTGTCCCAAAATGAGAGACAAAAAAGATGCTCTGTTTTTCTTAAAAATTCCCATCAGCAGAATATTCTCTCAAAACCCATATTTTTCCAGGAGTTCAGCTCTAATGGCCAACGGACGGTTCGCGGAATACTTCCAGAAGTTCGGGAACTCCGTCACCATTGTAGAAAAATTAGCCAGACCCAGACACATCAGGTCCCATCTGCCCTGGCAGTTACTGCCCGACCAAATCCACCAGAAGAAACCCAAAGTTTGCATGAGGGCAATTTTAGTCTGTTTTTGACGCACCAGATGAACATCTGCTCACTGAAAACCGTAACTTTCTTGCAGATCATCTACGTCACAAGAAATCCTAAAGACACCAGTGTCAGCGTTTACCACTACTTCAAAGCATTTGATAACACAAAGTGTACCTACGAGGAAATCGCGGATTTGTTCCTGGATGATCTTAGTAAGGTTCCAGAGTCCTAGTAAATTGAAAAGGATCAAATGCAATTGGAAATTTCGAATTTCTTAACTCAGCTAGAAAATATCTTAATAGAAAATTTCCTAACCCGGCGGGGCAAACCGTTCAATAAACGTTTATAAACGTTTCGAACGTTTCAATGTCCTTCAACAAATGTTTATGGAACGTTTAAGGACCATTGAACGTGTAATAAACGTTCGTACAACGTTGCAATTTTTGTACTCCGTTAGGGAATTGACAAAAAGTCAATTCCCTAAAGAAAAAAAAAAACAAATTTTCATTTCCTTTTAGTACCAACTGGACCATTTTGGGACCACGTTCTGAAATTCTGGGAACGAAGGAACCAGGATAACATCCTTTTCTTGACATATGAAGAGATGAAGAAGGTAGTTTGATTTGACCAAAAATCAACTCAGATTCGTTTCTTTCATAAAATACTCTAATGAAATTTAAATGGAAGTTTTTTTATTTTGGTATGATTGAAGATTTATACTAATTTCAGAACCAAGCTGCTGCCATCTACAAAACCGCGGAATTTTTGGGAAAGAAGGTGAATGACAAACAAGTCGAGGGACTTTGTCAGCATCTTCAATTTTCCAAAATGTCGACCAATCCGGGGATCAATTTCGGGTTTCTATTTGAGCAATCGAAGGATACGAATCGGGAGCAAATGGATAACACATTAATCAGGAAGGGCAAGGTCGGTGACTGGAAGAATTATATGTCTGATGACCTGGCTCGAAGATTTGACAAATGGACTGAGGAACACCTGAAAAACACTGGACTGAGTTTCGACATGAACGTCGTGGATGAAGAGAACAATTCAAATCGCGCTGAAAGTCTTCGTAAATAGTTGTTGACGTTTAATAAAAGTTATGTTTAATAACAGTTATACTACAAATCTCATCGTCATGATTATAGCAATGTAGTACCGCTATGTTCCATTAAATGTCGCCAGAAATTTCAGAGTTAAAAGAAAAAGAAATAGTGGGGGTTTGGGAACCCCAATGGAACCGAAAGTTCAAAAAATTTCAATGTTAGAACATTGATACGGTCAGACCAAACATCAGTCGAAATCATCGAACTTGAAAGCATTCATTTATTTGTCAATCAGATTTTTATTTATTTGTCGAGTTTTCGAACTTTGCACCTTGTAAAAAGTCTAATTTAATTCAATTTCAAAAATTTTGAAAACTTCGAACCTTCGAAAACTTTGATACTTCGAAATTGTGGAACCTTCGAAAACTTGAGCATCCGAAGTTCGCTTCGAACCTTCCTATACTTCCAAGATTCGAAGTCACGCAGGTTCGTAAAAGTAACAGCCCTACTCTTTATGGCGCCTCGTTTTTAGGTTAGAGATGGCCACTCTCCCCACCCTGCCACCATAACTGAACCCTCGATCCCACTCGATCCCAACAAATACTCAACATCCTCCTCTTAACTCCTTCCTACACGCCCTTAACCTCTCAACACTCGACAGAGACCAACATTTAGGCATCCAAAATGCTCTCGGGGCAAACACCCAGATCCAACAGCCTAACACTCGACGGTTCCCTCGATTATTTATTACCCCACCCCAACACTCGTTTTCCCGAGCTTAGCCCCACGATGAAAGATTTATAAATGTGCCGTCCGGGCTCGGTTGCGGCGGAAAAAAGCGAAAGCATCATGCAAATCCACTCGAGTAATTCATCTTGCCGGTCTGATATATCTAGTCACGCGCGGCGCAGTAAAAATAAAGAAACGGCGTAAGATAAAGAAAGGATACGCGGTAAAAGTCAAGATTAAGCACGCTGCATAAAGACGGCGAGTCACGTAGGTGAAAAATCCAATCCTGAGGGAGGACAGTAACGCGGGTATACATGGCCGCGCGCCCCTCGAAGCTACTCGACGCGAGCGCCACCATAACTCACGGGCTCTCGTTATTTGCTTTCGCTATCGAGATGAAAGTCGCCCGACCGGTAGCGGCCCGATCGATCCCATATTTCGCACGTTCGGCGCGTAGAACGCGGCAATTTTTAAAGTGAAAATCGACATTAACACTTTATTAAATTTATCGCGGGGCGCCTGGGAAAATAAGGGGCAAGATTTTTTTTAATGTGGGATGATGAACGTGGTGATGAAGTCGGAGAAGGGAGATTTTGGAGACTGCTGTACCCGGTAAATGAAAAACAAATGGAAAAAGTTAGAATAATATTAAAACGATTCAGCATTCCTCCCAGCGAATCCTGAATAATGCAAAAGTACGATTGACACGCAAATGAATGCTTTTCAGTTCGAAGACTACGATTAACTTTGGTCTGCTCGTATCAATGTTCTAACGTTAATTAAAATTAATTTCCTTCAAGGTCAAATTTACGAGGAATTTCAAGATTACGAAGATTGACAAATGGCGATCCTGCCAGGATCTCCAACTATTTCTATTCGAATTAGAAGAGTTAGAAGATGAAATTTGAGGAATCCAATTTCAATGTAAATGTCAGTGAAACATATTACTGTATATCAAATAACAGAAATGCACAACTTGTGAAATTCAGCAATGCGAAAAATTTGATCTCTAATGGAACATTTCTAAACTTAACCTCTAATGTAAAGTTTCTACTCAGTTATCATTCCATAAGCGAACAGTATGTGTTTAATAGGGTTGAATCGTATTCGTGAATTAATTGTATGCAACGGGGATCCAGGCGTTTCAAAATATCAGTAAGTGGCGCTGATATAATTAAGATTTTTACACGGAATCACTACCAACCTATCAACCAACCTGAATAAGCTATGCAATAACTATTTACATTGTAACCACTTGTTCGTAGGTTAAGCGAAGCATTTTCCCAGTAATTATTCTAAGCAGTTTAGTTTAATTTAGTTGCAAATTCTCTACATAATTAATTTAGTCCTTCTATCAAAAGTTTACTATGAAAATTCAGAATCCTGTTTCGCATTAATATTTCGTTAATAAATGTGCCTTTTCCAGGTAAAAACTGCGCCAATCAATTATGGCAATTACGACGCCATGGAAAAATTAATTAGCATTTATTTATATTCCGAGTTTAACGATACATTAAATTGTTCATGTCATATTTATATACACCATTAACCCCAGAATAATACAATCGATAATTGCTCAGCAAGTGTAATTACGATTCGCAGATTATATTAGTGCCAGTCGCATTTTGTATTCCTCACCCTTTTAATTCACGATTAATTGTCTTGATGTATATTTTCCGTATTTCTGCGATCGGAAAATGAAACTTGTTCAAGTTGAAATCACTGTTTTTTGTAATTTGATTGATCCTAATTTGATCCAATCGAAATATAATCTGGCATAATTATGATCAGTTTACAACGGAAAATGATATCATTTCATCGAAAATTATCTCAGTTTTGATATCTTTTGGATTCATCAATTAATTATCGATTTTTAAAAAAAATTTATTTGGCCAAATTCGTTTTTGAGGAACATGATGCAATTTTGACTGATATGCTAATTGAACGGCAATATCGTATATGCTACAATTTCGGGTGAATGTAGCCCTCGTAACTGTCGCAACCCCGTCAATCGCTGCAGGTGTCTCAACCTCAATTTAATTTGCCGGGTATTAAAATGCAATTGACGTAGCACCGTAAAATCAACCCTGGATCCCGAGTCAGGATCGCTCGCCGCGTTTATGCATGGGACCGATAAGACTGGAAACGTCAGAGTGAAATGTGTCCCGATTATGGGAAAAAATATTCGATCGTGCATTTCGCGATTCCTCACGTAGACGTTTGTAAAAAATAACCGCCTCGGAATTTAATGGATGAAATTCAGTCGGGCGAGTTCTAAATCTATTTTCAAACGATATTTTTTAGGATCCCTTTGAGTGATTTAAAATTTACTTGATTTTAAAAAGAGTGAAAATATAAAAATGTTCAATTTGAAACCAACTGTCACAACTGGTAAAACACTTGAAAGGTTTTACCATTTAAAAGATATGTTAAAATTCAAAACGCTAAAATGTGTTTTAAAACTGGGGACAGAAAGTGTTTTACTATAAAACACTTCTTTTTGCAGTGTGCCTCGATTTTTTATACTTTCTTTATTCTTGCATGTTTTAGATCCATTTCAATTGGGAACTGATATTTTAAAAGACATTCTTGAGATATGATTTTTTATGGCATTTCCATGCAAATACTGTACAGATTCGACCAATCCAATTTCCAGAAAGCCTGGTTCCCAGTTCAATGTTCAAACTTTGTAGCAATTCATTATACGCCGAAGTCATTGCAATACTGCGGAAGTTAATTAGCAGTGCTAGTTATTAAGGATAGGTTTCGCGAAAATTTTCATCCCCGACACGGTTTGTAGGCAAATAATGAAACTTTACGGTAATATATTCCAAATTTCCCTAACGTGGAGATATTTTGTTGTCGCATTTCCAAAGTCTATTATCTCAATAATTTGTCTCGAAAACACATTTGTATCAAAATTTTACAATATACGATTCTGATGGAATAAAAAAATTTTAGCAACATTTTTGATAACATCATGTGTTTATGATCTCAAAAATAAGTAGCAATTTTGTATAGCATATGATTTTCGAGGAATGAAAAATATTTGGAGATTGTTGTAAAATAATAAAACGATGCAGCGTTCCTCCCAGCGAATCCTGAATAATGCATGACACGCAAATGAATGCTTCTCAATTTGAAGATTACGATTGACATTTGGTCTGCCCGTATTAATGTTCTGATGTTAATTAAAATTAATTTTCTTCAAGGCCAAATTTACTAAGAGTTTCAAGATGTCCAAAATTGACAAATGACGATCCTGCCAGGATCTCCATCTATTTCTATTCTAAGTTAGAAGATAATGAAAGTTAAGGAATCCAATTCCAAAATCTATTATCCCAATAGTTTGACTCAAAAACACATTTCTATCAACATTTTTGTTGATAAGACAGTTTCGACGAAACAACAAAATTTAGCAACGTTTTTTATAAGATATGATTTTTATGATATCAAAATATGTAGCAAATTTTTTGATAGAGTACGGAGATTTTGGAGAAATGAATAATATTTAGAAACATTTGTATAAGATGCTTTTTGTATAAGATACAACAATACAAAATTCTACATATGAAAAATTAACTTTCTAATAAAATTGTTAATCAAACAATGTTTAGTAAAATTGCTAAATTCGGAATTTACTTACAATCCAAATTACTTACAATTTACTTATCCAAACTATACATTCACGGTGTATTAATGTAATTATTTACGGAACGCAGTAATTTCATCATGTAACTTCAAAACATTATCCGTGGCATTACACGATCACAGTATAACATGCAAAACTTCGACAGCGCTGTCATACGACGAGCAAACTGATCGATTATTAGTGGATACTGTGTTAACTGACTAGAACAATGGATTAGTTAGGCATTTCAATTTTCAGGAGTATCTGTGTGTAAAAAATGTCACACAGTTGTAAAGAATTTTTATAATAAATATAATACGTCTTTGCAATAACGGATGTTTTTCATCAACACTTCTTTAATTGAAGCAAATAAAAAGAAGACTGAACGGTGCAACATTTTTATTTCAGAAGTTAATTAAGATTTTTTCCCGGATTTAGTTGAGCCCGTAGATGTCGTGAGCAGCTTCACGAGAGATTATTACGAGATCTATTATAAATCGAAATAAAAATGTTTAATATTCTTCATAATAAATAGTAAAAAAAATGTCTATTAATTTTGAATCGAAAAGTCATTGTTTGTCATTGTTCAACTAGTGCAATTAATATTATTAAAATAGACTAAAGAGTCGTTTGTTACTGCTTTTGCGGATTGAGAGTGGAACGCAATTACGAAAAAAATTAACGATTTCGATTTTTACCGTTAATCGGGAAATATACGTTGAAAAAGGAAGTTTTAATTACCAAACATGGAGTGAATGAGGTATTAATTTAAATCACTGATTGAAAGCGCGATTCAAATGGAATTTTTTCACAAGTCAACGATTTTAATGAAACAACATTTGTCATGTATTATTAACACTAGAGTGTGGGCTTAAAAACTAAACGAAACCATATGATGCATGATTTATTTTCATAGTTTATAAAATGCTAAATTAGTTCAAACTTATTCAAATTTAAAATCTAATCAACCACACCTGAATGAAAAAGTTTAGTTGGGCAAATAAGACATTCGATTTCAATATAATAAATCGGATTAAAAAAAATTTTTATTTGAGTTAGTCATAGTTATTGTGAATCACATACTGCGAGAATGAAACCATATTTTTTTAACTGTGAAAATTATTTTATTATAAATATAAAAAACAAATTTGAAGAATTGTAAAACAACACCATTTAATCATTTTTAAAAAACTGACATAATTATCAATTAAAATTAATAAAATAATAAACTAAAATGTTTCTTTTCAAAGTAAAATTAATGTCACCCTCAGGTAGTGCCTTAAACGCTCTGACGGTTTTTTCTCGTCTTATCTACAAGACAGCAGAGTGGCGCAGTGGAAGCGTGCTGGGCCCATAACCCAGAGGTCCGTGGATCGAAACCACGCTCTGCTAACCTTTTTTTAGATCCAGTGTTGTATATATACATAATTGCTCACAAACGATGAAATATTCAACCAAATCATTGTAAAATTGTTTTTTAAGTTAATTTTATTTTTTTTTCATTTCTTAATTTGCTCTTAGATGCTCATATGATGTAGATAAATTTAGAATTAGTGAATAGAGATGGCACTGACAATCATTAAATTGCTTTGAAAAAAGTTTAAAACTTGTAAACGTTGTTTATAATAACGTTTACAACTTTATTTATATATATTATATATAAAAAAATAAAAAAATAGTATATACAAAAACGCAATATTATTTATATATATTATATATAAAAATTATTACAAAGTATATAATTTTGAGCACAGTTATAATAGAAACTCCACTTTTCGAAACAACTTATAATTACATAACTATTTTTTCAACAATCTGCCATTAGATTATACATATACACACACCGAGAGAAATGGTAAAGCATATTTAGCTATAAGTATAGCTAAATGGGTATATACTTTCCAGTGTAAAGAACATTGTTGAACTAAGCTTGGTTTCGCAATGGTTTCCAGAGTCCAATTCCATTTATCGTTCCAAACCAGGTTTTACTATCAGGGTTGTCATTTATACATACAAGAGATATATACATACAGGATGTACAAAAAGTTCCGGAAACTTTTTTCGTACAAAAAATACATTTTTCAGATATTCACAATAATATAAAATTGGAGTTCCAGCAGGGACCTGATCCAGTGACCTAAGCAGTAAGACTACGACAGTTCCAGCTCGAGAAAAATATTTCTATGATCCACCCAGAAAATCCTCGAAACCTCTTCCGTCCTAAATCCGCGAATTTAATCAATTTAATGACCAGCTCTGCCACGTGAGACGAACCGCGATCTCCGGATTGTCGTGCAATTTAACGATCCGCCCCCCCCCCCCTTCTTGCCATCGATTCTCCTCTTTGTCCGTCGTCCCAGTCGCAGCTGTTCTCGCTAACTTGTCTCGTTCGGCGCTCGCGCTATTATACATATTGCGCTCCTCCACTGACACCACTAATACCACCGGCGACACAATTACCACCGCCGTAGCTTGCGATTTACGGCGCCGCCATACTCGGGTCCCACGAGTAGTCGTTCCAGCGACTGGGGTCCCCAGATTCTGCGACCCATTAATATCCCGGCTCGTATGACATTTTGCCGACGCGCGCGCCCCGCCGCCGGCGATATGAGTCGCGAATAAATGGCTACAGAACTTGCGCTAATTGAAGGGCTTACGTTCATTAAGGATTAACGGGGCAAATACGGAGGATGCATTAACTCTGCCGCGCTGCCGCGGAGTCGCACTTTTTCGCGACGGAGTCGAGTTGGAAAAATATTATTTTTCTGCAGAGACTACATTATCGATGTTGAAGAAACAGAGTAGATAAAAAACGAGAAAAACCTCGTGGAAATCGATGTTATTTTTGTTTGCAAGACATGTCATTTTTTAACAAGAACTTTTTGGTTCAAGGTACATTATTTCGTACAAAATTAAGGTTTACTAACTAAATGAAAAACGATTAAATACTGAAAGAAGACTGAAAATGCTTGAAAATGTCAAGCATTTTCTAAAATGCCAGCACTTTTTCGTATATTTTCATACCATTTCTGATTTTTTCAGACTGTTTCAAACAATTGCTTCTATATTCATAACTATCCTATTTGTTCTCTATTTATGTACAAACAAGGAAAGTCTGCAAAAATACGAAGGAGTCTAAAAAAATCTGATATAATGACAAAATTGGGACCTTTCAGAAATGTTTTCAAACTTGGATGTCAGACTTTTTGAAACTTTTTCATTCATTTTCAGAGTATCAATTTCTACAACGGGGAACATGAATAATTTCAAATTATATTGCCTTTCACTGAAGACAAATGTTTCATTCACTCGAAAACATGCATTTTAAAGTTATTTTCTTCTTGGACCAAAGCATACATTTTGCTTTTATAAAAGGGCCACATTCTGCCTAAAAAGCCGTTTCTAAAAGTGTAGAGCTAACATGATTTCCTGTCAGTTTTATATGAAAATTTGTTGAAGTGACAAAACTCTTATAAAAGTAATATAAATACAGAATGAAACAAAGGGCTTGCCCAGGTTCTGAAAAACATTGTCAAAAGGGAATAGAAACGATTTAAATATTGTTACTATTTCATCTCCCTCACTAATCCAGCACTTTTAGGACCTATCTCAAAATTCGGTATCTTTTACATGATCTGACGCGCCATATTTTTCAAAGTGTACAACACATTCTAGAATGTCTACTATTCCAAGACCGATACTAATCCTAACATCAGAGACAATGGCATTACACTAACTTTTTGATCTCTGAACTCACATCGATCGGGCGAATACGTCGAAACTCAGCCGAGAATCGACCAATTCGCTCGATTGTTTGAATACTTGTCGAACGATGCGAATACTTTGAAGTATTTCGTTCCACTTCCGCACGTCAACTGGATGTAATAGAATCCACTCTTGGAAATAGTCTCGAATGTAGTTCTGACGTCACTGAAGTCGATGCTTGAAACATATCGCGCCACTCGCTGAAACCAGATCTGGGACGTGCAAATGTCTTTTTTATCGAATTATGTGTGTCAAACGTATTTGATATTAAGCTGCAAATTAAAGGCTCTACAGTGAGGAAGCGCAGATTCAGTCTGACGAGACGCTTGAACTCGAGTTCGCTTGCAAATGTTTTCTTTACAAACAGAAAATATGAAAATATCTCCACTTATCAAATGATATCACTTTTCCAGCGATGTCACTGACATTTACACCACAAAAGAGAATTTGTGTCATAGACAGGCATTTATGAAAAAATTAACGCTTTTCAATTCGAAGACTACGATTGACATTTGGACTACCCGCATCAATGTTCTAACGTTAATTAAAAATAAATTCCTTCAAAGTCAAATTTACGAGGAGTTTCAAGATTTCGAAGATTGACAAATGGCGATCCTGCCAGGATCTCCATCTATTTCTATTCTAAGTTAGAAGATGATGAAATTTAAGGAATCCAATTTTAATGTAAATGTCAGTGGAAAATGTCACTGTGTGTTAAATAAAAGAAATTCACTAGTTGAGTCAAAGAGAGACATTTAAAATATTTAAAAAAAAACTTCAAAAAAAAAACAAAACGGTAACTGAAATTCGCTGTTGAGACAACAGCGAATTTCTTTTGAACCAACAGAATTTGTTCAAAAACAAGCTCGATGTAGCGTCCGCAATGTTGAAACAAAAGCAGATCGCCCTTGGTTAAAACAGACACTGTTGTTTTAAAAATCTGACTTCTACTACACGTTTGCTGTTGATTTATGGCATGTTTTCACCCCGTGCAGTTTCTACAGTGATATACACAGTTGATTTTACGGTCCAGGTTAGACATATTTATTAAAAATTATTTTGAGGTTAAATTTATTGTTACATTTATCAGGCTTTTACGGTTTCGCAATGGTCCGAATTCGCAAATTATTATTAAAACTAGGGTTCGTGTCAATTGTTTAACTACACTG
>JABFPB010006669.1:0-11779 GCA_022817645.1 Ceratoteleas bidentatus | reverse complement strand
TAAAGATAATATTTTTCACTTATGAGGGCAAAGTGTCCATAAGGGCAGAAACTTATACGAAAAATATTGTTATTAAATAAATTATTAATTTGTTTAACTGGAATTTGTTTAAACAAATTCCACATGAACAATTCGTTATGTAATATCGAATTGACACCGAAATTACGTGGACAGGAAATAACTTCGGTTTATACCGGTGTAAACACGCATAACCGAAGTTATTTCGTATCCACGTAGTTTCGGTGCCGATTCGATTCAAGTTCACATCGATTCAGCGCCATATTGATTAGTGTCCATATAAATTCGGGGCCAAATCGATTCGTCTTCAGGTTGATTCGGCATCATGCATTTTCCGCGCCAAATGCCATTCGGCCCATGTAAATTCTGGTTCACGGACACATCCCGATTTTTTTTCGAGTGACTCCACTGAAAACAATATGCTATTAAGGTGATGTTGAAAATTTTCTGCAACGGAGTTAATGTCTTTGTTTATAAAAAATTACGAATAATAATTTTACAATAAACCGACCTTTCCAACATTCTATGATTTTAGGAAAATGTCCGGTTGACAAATCACAACTTTTCATGATTTTTTTTTGTAGCAGACGACAAAAACTCGCGAAAAAACGTTTGTATAAGACAAAGTTCATAAAAAAAACTGCAACATTCTTCCTACAGATTATAAACCCAAAACTATTCCATTTTAAACTTATAACTAATAAACATACTCAGTGTAAGACAATTAAGAAAATTACCTTAAAAAGGTAAAAAAGAGCGAGGCAGTGAGTAAGCAGCCGGAATTTTTTTTTTCAAATATCAATCAAACATTTTTTTCAAATATCAATCAATGGAATATTTATGCAAATATTCCATTAAAACATAAAAAAACTCCAAAACATATATACTTCAGGATAAACCAACATTCTCACAAATAAAATATATGAAATCATATACCGAGCCAAAGTTCATTAAAAACAACAAAAACTCTTCCTGTTTATTAAAACCCCCCAAATTATACTATTTTTAATTTTTAACTCCAAATCATATATTGTACATTATGCCAAAAATCTCACAAATGAAAGATGTGAAATCAGATACCGAGCCAAAAATCATTAAAAAAAACTCTTCCTGCAAATTATAAACTCAAAAATATTCCATTTTAATCTTTTTATAAGTAAAAAACTTACTTAAGTGTAAGACAATTCAGAAAATTACCTTACAAAGGTAAAAAAGAACGAGCCAGTGAACGAGCAGCCGGCATTTTTTTCCAATATCAAACCCATAAAAATATTCCATTAAGGCGATATATCAGTACATTCATACAGCTGAAAAACGCCTGTAGGTCGTGAGAGCTATTGGTGCAATAAAAAAAAGGAAAAAACTATGTAACACTGTTTAAAAAATTAGAGAGATTCGACCGGTATACTTTGTTCGCTCGAAAAAAACAATAAAAATTTCTCGTAATATTACGTGGAATATGACAGGAGGTTATTCTGTCAGCTATGAACGCAGCCACGGCGAACTCGGGTTTGGAGTAAAAAGACAAACTGAAGATGGCGTTGTACGTACGTGAACTGCCGTTACGCGGCAATATTTGAAGCGAAAACATTACAAAAATAAGTTTCTCATTTTGAAATACTTTGGTATAGTAAGCATGAAAAGTGTTTAAAAACAAAACGTTTTTACTTAGATCAAACACCAAAATGTTTCAAGGTTTCAAAATAATACGCCAATGATACATCAATTTTTCTAGCGAGTGTCTTCAATAGTACATGTTTTGGACAATTTTAAGTGTCCAAATGTTATTAGTCCATATTTGAACAGATTGTGATCAATCACATGATGGTGAAACAAAGTACTAATGGCCAACGTTCCTGCTGAAACCGCCCGCTGTCAGCTCATTCTCAGCTCTGCATTACCACACAAACTAGTGTGGCTCCCAAACAATAGATGGCACTGATGAACATATTTTGCAAGTCCGAATCATAATCGGAAACAATATATCTGACGGCTTATTCGTGGCGTATTCGAAAATTATTCACATCAATACAATCGATTGTATTGTTGGTGAAACAATATCGATATCAATGCATTTTCTTACAGTTTTAGAATCCGTGTTCTAAAAAGATTCACAACAAACATTGTTGTGAGAAATTGTTGAATACGCCATCGGACGACGTATAACGTAACTAACAGGTTGAAATGCATCTTCGATGTGCATTTTCTGTTACGGTAGAGTACTGATAAATATTTGCTAAAGATTACGTGCTTTTAATATTAAATAAATAAAGAAAAATAAATATTAATATATCTTACTACACAGAGAAAGTGAGATTTTAATAATTTTGTTATTACTTTCCGTGAAAGTAATAACAAAATTATTTCGCAATATTTACCTAATAAGAATATAATATTTTTAAAACGTTTTCAGAAGGTTTCGCTACACGTTTTAAAAACGTTAAAATGTTCGCTTTTCAAAGGTTCAAAAACGTTCATTAAACTAATGAAATGTTTTAAAAACGTTTTGAAACGTTTTAAAACGTTTTCAGCGATTCATAAAGGTTTCTAAAACTTCTAGCGAAACCTTCTAAGTTATGTTCTAATGGAGTTTCCAGCAACTTTTAGCCCGGGCTAAAATTTCCGGCTGATTCCGGCAACGAAAGCGTAATTTTGCAACGTAAAAGGCTGAAAATGGCTGTAAACGGGTGTTTACGTTGCAAAATTAAGCCTTCTTTGCCGGAATCAGCCTGAATCAGCTGGATATTTTAGCCCGGGAGACTTGGCGACCGCGGAAGCAAGTATTATAGTTTGCAATCAACTCTCTGTTAACAAACTAATGAATAAAAACATTGTTTAAATATTTTATGATTATATATATTTTACCTACAGTGTTAACTTAACACAAGAATGTAATATATTAGTCCGTCCATGTTTGTTTTTTTTATTTAAATTTGATGTTAACAATTTCTGTTAATATATGCTTATATAATTAGTTTGATAATATGTGTTATTAGGGTGCGTTAATTTGTTAATATTTCATTGACATTAACGTCAGTTATATAACAACAATTATACAACAACATTTTTCATGGAGAGGTAACTTTAAACAAAATCATAATTAGACGACGCTAAATCAAGAAAAATCAAGAAAAATCTTGATGCCCGTTTTCAGATCCTTCAACTCAACACTCGTTTGCCAAAAATTGTTTAAATACAACAATTCAACTTCATCCAAGAATTGTAACTACCGAGGAACAATTTAGCGTTGTCGGATTACAGTTTTGTTCAAAGTTGTCTACCCGTGAATGTTGCGGAAGAGAAAAATGTGGGTTCCTGTTTCCAAAACCTTTAATTTAACACTCGTTAGTAGAAAATGGCTTAAATACAAAACTTCAACTCAATCCCGAAACTCTGATCATCGAGGATCATTTTAGCGTTGTCGGATTACAGTTTTGTTCAACGTCGACTTCCCGTGAATCTTGCTGAAGAGAGACAACTGCTTTCATGTGTACAAAAACCTTCAAGTCAACGCTCGGCCGAAAAAGGCTTAGATACAAAAATTCCACTCGATCCCGAAACTCTGATCATCGACGAACATTTTAGCGTTGTCGGAATACGGTTTTGTTCAACGCTGTCTGCTTGTGAAACTTGCGGAAGAGAAAAATCTTGGTACCCGTATCGAAAACCTTCAACTCAACACTCGTTTGCCGAAAATAGTTTAAATACATAAATTCAACTTGATCCAAGAAATGTGACTACCGAGGAACACTTTAGCGTTTTCGGATTACGGTTTTGATACAATTTGACTGCCGGTGAATCTTGCTGAAGAGACAACTGCTTTCATGGGTAGAAAAACCTTCAAGTCAAAACTCGTTAGCCGAAAATGGCTTAAATACAAAACTTCCACTCAATCCCGAAACTCTGATCATCGAGGAACATTGTAGCGTTGTCGCATTACAGTTTTATTCAACATTGTCTGCCTGTGAATCTTGCTGAAGAGAAACAACTGGTTTCATGTGTACAAATACCTTCAATTCAATACTCGTTGGCCGAAAATGAATTAATTACAAAAATTCTAATCGACTCCGAAACTCTGATCATAGAGGAACATTTTAGTGTTGTCGGAATACAGTTTTGTTCAAAGCTGACTTCCCGTGAATCTTGCTGAAGAAAGACAACTGCTTTCCTGTGTAAAAAACCTTCAAGTCGTTGGCCGAAAATGGCTTAAATCATAAAAAGTCCACCCAATCCCGACACTCTGATCGTCGAGGAACAATTAGCGTTGTCAGAATACGGTTTTCTTCAACGTTGTCTGCCTGTGAATCTTGCGGAAGAGAAAAATCTTGGTACCCGTTTTCAGATCCTACAACTCAACACTCGTTTGCCAAAAATTGTTTAAATACACAAATTCCATACGATCCCGAAACTCTGATCATCGAGGAACATTTTAGCGTCGTCGGATTACGGTTTACTTCTAAGTTGTCTGCCCGTGAATCTTGCGGAAGAGAAAAATGTACATTCCTGTTTCCAAAACCTTCTGTTTAACACTCGTTTGTCGAAAATTGTTTAAATACAAATACTCCACTCAATCCCTAAACTATGACCACCGAGAAATAATTTAGCGTTGTCGGAATACGGTTTTGTTCAACGCTGTCTGCCTGTGAAACTTGCGGAAGAGAAAAATCTTGGTACCCGTTTCGAAAACCTTCAACTCAACACTTGTTTGCCGAAGATTGTTTAAATACAAAAATTCATCTCGATCCCAAAACTCTGGCTTCATCTCGACATTCATCTCAATCCCTATATTCTGATTAGAAAATTGTTCCTGAGTGGTCAGAATCTAACCTCTGATCGAGATGAATGTCGAGATGAAATCAGAGTTTTAGCCTCGAGATGAATTTTTGTATTTAAACCATCTTCGGCAAACGAGTGGAATTGGTGTATTAAAACAAATTTCCGCGTTGAAGGTTGAGTTGAATGTTTCATGCAACAAGTTTTTTCTATTCCGCGAGTTTCACGGCGGTCAACTTATAACAAAACCGTAATCCGACAACAGTAAAATGTTCTTCGATGATCAGAGTTTCGGGATTGATTGGAAGTTTTGTATTTAAGCTAGTAGAATCTTTTTATTTAAGCCATTTTCCGCAAAGGAGTATTGAATTGAAGGTGTTTGTATACATGAAGGCAGTTGTTTCTCTTCAGCAAAATTCACGGACAGACAACGTTGAACAGAACTGTAATCTGACAACGCTAAATTGTTCCTCGGTAGTCATAGTTTAGGGAGTGATTGGAATAGTCGTATATAAAAAATTTTCGAAAAACGAATGTTGAATTGAAGGTTTTGGAAACAGGAACCCACATTTTTCTCTTCCGCAAGATTCACGGTCAGACAACTTTGAACAAAACCGTAATCCGACAACGCTAAATTGTTCCTCGGTAGTCACAGTTCTTGGATCAAGTTGAATTGTTGTATTTAAACTATTTTCGGCAAACGAGTGTTGAGTTGAAGGTTTTCGAAACGGAGCACCGAGATTTTTCTCTTCCGCAAGATTCACAGGCAGACAATGTTGAACAAAACCGTATTCCGACAACGCTAAAATTGTCCTCAATGATCAGAGTTTCGGGATCGAGTTGAATTTTTTTATTTAACCCATTTTCGGCTAACGAGTGTTGACTTGAATATTTTTGTACACATAAAAGCAGTTGTCTCTCTTCAGCAAGATTCACGGGCAGGCAACGTTGAACAAAACTGTAACCCGAAACACTAAATTATTCCTCTGTTGTCAGAGGTTCTGGATCGAGTGAAATTTTGTATTTCTACAAATTTCGGCAAACGAGTGTTGAGTTGATGGTTTCAATAACGCATGATCAAGAAAAACGTTTTTTCGCGATTTTTCATAGCAAACGACAAAGATTGGCGAAAAACTTTTTTCTCGATCATGTGACGTTAAATGTTGTGCCTTATCAACCAGACATATTCTCCCAGATTCATAGAATGTCGGAAAGAGCTGTATATTATTGAATTATTATTCGTAATTTTATTATAGACAGGGACTCTAACTCCGTTTCAGCAGAATTTCGGTATCTCCTTAAGGTAATTCCGAAAGTCTGCTGCAACGGAATTAGGGACTTTCTTTGTAAAGAAATGATTATTTCATATTTCGTAACTAACGGACCACAGCGAGATTCTGAGAGAATCTTGGATTCTATAGGAGAATCTGAGAGCTCATAAGCATATTTTTGGTCAAAGTATTTTGGCATATTTTGCAATCTACCATTTTCTCCACATCGAAAACTAATTTACATTTCATATACTCAATAAAACAGTTTGTACATCTTTCTTGTTAGAAGGTCGTAAAAAAGTGTACAAATCTTAATATTGTCGTTAACCCGCCGCTGGTCGCGCGTTAGCTACCAGCTAACAAGAGAGAAGTCGGAGTCAGGATGTTGTCGCGAGAATATGATAATAAAATCAGCGCGATCAGCGGCAGGTTAAATTAGTTAAATACTCAGTGGTGGTTTTTATTTCTATGTAACAAATAAATGCATATACATATGTTTGCTGGGATGAAAATGTATTTACTTTTTACCATTTTCTTTTCACTCTTATGTCAAAAATGCAAAATTCCCCATAGATTTTTAGAAATCCAAATAAAAACACTTTTATTAAACAATTTCACGAATTCATTCAACATTTCCTATGGATTCATAATATTTTGTCTAGAAACTTCCTGCAGCCAACTAAATATTTCCGTCAATTGGACATTTACAAGGAATTTCAAAGCTATACTGTCTTTGAATTTCCGTTTCGCAATCACAAGAAATTATTTGTTTAATGATTAGAATTTGTAGTACCGTTTAACACGAGTAATCTTTATTATGGTTTTAGTTATGTGCAGAACTTAGCGATTTTGAGAATATAGTTATATCTTTGAATTGACGCCATTTTTCGCGCCAATTTTACTGCGTCGTCTTTTGTTCCTCGTATATGTTATGAAGTGTTGCATTTAGTTTGCGTTGCTCTCTGCGTATTGACGTTTGTCTTGTTTAGTGTTGTTTCTCAGTATAAACGAAAAAAGTAAGTGTCAACATTACGAACAATCCCCGTTGAAAAATACTTATAAGAATCGAGATTAGTATCGATAAATATGTTTGCGGTTTTTGTCCGATGGATGTCTAAATTTACACGTTCTTTATGTTGTTTATATTGAATGTTTATATTGAAAATACATATAAAGTCTATCAATTTATATTAGAAATTATAGACCTATATATTTGTATGCGGGTTTTTCCACTTTTCCTATAAGATTTTGATACTTCCTAATAGAGATTATAAGTATTTTACAACAGGGATTCATAATCTGTATCTTTTTTCACCAATTTATTTTGTGTATTTGTTATAGGATGCCCATGAACCGGATTAAAGACTCCAACGTATGTTAACTTTAATTATTTTTGTTAGGGATACGGATACTAACGGATAAAACTCAACAAAAGGGGGCGGATTTTACCGAAACGGCATGTCTCTTCTTGCATTTTTCGCCAGCGGTGGGGATTGCCGGTATCGCAAACGGCACTTACCAACTGAGGGACCGCGAAATACGAATTTCGTTAGCTTCCCCGCGTGCAGTTTTCGCATATCGTATAGTTGAGTTTTTTGCGTTGGATTTTTATCTGTGTATTATTGACCAATTTCTAACCAATCCCATATGTGGTTCATTGAGACCTTAACATTAGTTTCGCGTATCGCAATTTTTAGGATAACATTTTTTTTATTTTTTAGAATAGTCCCTCTTATGAAACTTAGTCACAAAATGAAAAAATGTCTAATAATTCAACTAAGAGCGGCTGGAAAAAATAAGCATGATTCATTTACAAATAATCTGGTTAAATTTTATTACAGGCTCTGGACAAATTGTTCGAAAATTGGACTGCTTTCTCCAAACCAGAACAACATTGTATCTCGAACGTTATTTTATTTAAAAAAATTGAAAACAGCGAGCCGTTACCAACCGCTAAAATGTACCGCATCATGTACGCGAGTGGGAAACCAAAAGGCTGCGGTGCCAAAATCAGCAATTTATTGCGTACAGATGCTGCAAAATTACAGTTACAAGCAAAACTGCCGGATCTAATGCCGAAGTTAAACGCAGTACGTATAAACCGAATTTTATGGCTCCCCGAAAGAACATAATGTATAATATATAAATATATTAAACGGATTTTTATACATCAAATATACATTCCCCGTTTAGATATACTTAGATATTAGATTTCATATAACGTTCACATACAGCAGGTGACACGTGACGTTGTGGCAGAGGCTAGACAGTTCCACTCTGAAGGAGAAGGAGATGAAGATGATTTTATGGCTGAATTGCCAAGGGATGTTGGACGAGAGGAGTTGATAGGAGAATCTAATCGACCTCAGGGTGACAATGAGCTGTATCGACAGGTGGTACTAGAGAAGCCAGGTGTATTGGATCGTCACACCAAGGAACATGAATCCGACAGGAATGATAAGGTTGAAGAAGAGGTCTAGAGCTCGGGAAAAAAGGCGATGATGGCCGAGGATATTGACATTGTAAAGGATGCTGTAATGTCGAGAAAACAGGTTACGATAGAGAAGATAGGATTAGATGAAGATGTGGTTGGAAATAGGGATTGTTACACAATGAAATATGATGCGGAAAGGAATGATAAAGTTAAAGAGGGGATCGAGAGTTCCGGAGAAAAGGCGATGATGAAGGAAATAGGAGAGACTATAGAGGATGCCGTGAAGTCGAGTAAAGAAGCTATGATAGAGGAGACAGAATTGGCTGAAGATCTATTCGAAAATAGAGGTGAAGATAAACGTGGAAGTGGAAGACAAATCGGCGGTTGGAGTGGAGAGGCAATGGTTGGAAGTATCCGCGCAGAGGAAGTTCAGTCGATAGGAGAATCTGATGGAGCACAGAATGTCGAGGAGCTGGATGAAGAGATGGTGCTAGAGGAGCCGGGTCTATTGAATGGCGACAGAGTGGAACATGAAGCGGAAAAGAAGGATAAGGTTGAAGAGCAGGTCGTGAGTTCCGGAGAAAAGACGATGACGAGAGAGGAAACAAGGGCTACAGAGGAAGTCGTGAAGTCGAGAAAACAGATTACGATAGAGGAAATAGGATTGGCTGAATATGTATTCAGAAATAGAGATGAAGATAAACGTGGAAATGGAGGAGAAATCGACGATTGGGGTGGAGACGCAATGGTTGGAAGTGTCGGCGCAGAGGAATTTCAGTCGGTAGGAGAATCTGATGGAGCACAGGATGTCGAGGAGCTGGATGAAGTGATGGTGCTAGAGGAGCTGGCTCTATTGAATGGTGACAGAGTGGAACATGAAGTGGAAAAGAAGGATAAGGTTGAAGAGCAGGTCGTGAGTTCCGGAGAAAAGGCGATGATGAAAGAGGAAACTAGGACTATAATGGATGCCGGGAAGTTGAGAAAAGAGGCTATGATTGAGAAGACACGATTGGCTGATGATGTAGTCGGAAATGGAGGTGAAGATTATCGTGGGAGTGGAGAAGAAATCAGAGGTTGGGCTGGAAAATCGACGGTTATAAGTGTCAGTGCAGAGGAAGAAGAATGGTTACGGGAATCTGATGGAGCACAGGATGTCAAGGATGGAGAAGTGGTGCTAGAGGAGCGGGGTCTATTGAATGGCGACAGAATGGAACATGAAGCGGAAAAGAAGGATAAGGTTGAAGAGCAGGTCGTGAGTTCCGGAGAAAAGACGACGACGAGAGAGGAAACAAGGGCTACAGAGGAAGCTGTGAAGTCGAGCGGAGGAGAAATCAGAGGTTGGGCTGGAAAGTCGATGGTTAGAAGTGTCAGTACAGAGGAAGAAGAAAGGTTACGGGAATCTGATACAGTACAGGATGTCGAAGAGCTGGATGGGGACATGGTATTACAGGAGTCGGATCTATTGGATGGTTGCACTATGGACCATGAAAAGAAGGATAAGGTTGAAGAGGACTCCAAAAGCTCAGGAGTAAAGGCGATAAGGGATGAGGAAAGAGAATTCGGAAATAAAGGTGGAGAAAAAGATAAGTGTAAAGAAGAAGAAGGATGGAAAGGTTGGCCGATTAAAGAAAATAATCTAAAAGCAGAGCTGTATACAGTACAAAAATCGGAACGGTTGCAATTAAAACGGAGTTCGGGTAATACTAGCAAAATAGAGGAACCAAAGAGAAGGCGCAAGAGGAATAAGTAAGTTGTACAATTTTATACGACGTTTAAGGGGTTAACTTAAGGGGTTAATTTAAGGAGGTATTCTGACCGAATTCAGTCTCGGTTCCGACTTGATGTCCAACGCCAATACTCTCCTCAAATTTTAGGGTGATGAACTACCTTGAAACCTTTTAAGAATTCCCGGTTTTTCCGGTCAAAAATATTACATTTTCCCGGTTACTTCCAAATCAGTTTTGCGCAACAAAAATTATGATAAAAAATGTTTTAAAAAATTAACAACCAACTCTTTTTTAGGAAAAAATTGTTTTTACCGTTTTGTAAGGATTTCACAAAACAAATTACAACAAATGAAACAGAATCAGAAAAAAGTGGTCGAATAATTCAATTCCAATAATGGCTTTAGAATTCATGCAAAATTAGATTCGATGAAGAGAAAATTTTTTTGAATTTTTCTTGTAACGGACGCGTATTATGGTGACGCCGAAAATCTGCCGCAATGAAGTTAGTCCTTTGTTAATCCAAAAATATTAATAATTATTTTATCATAATTCGACTATTGCCATATTCCGTGATTGTGGAAGAATATATCTGGCCAATATTTAAAATGTTTAAAAAAGTATGTTCGAAAAAAATGTTTTTTCGTGATTTTACTCCTTTGGTAACGAAAAATTACGATAAAACATTTCTGTCAAACATACGAAATTAAATGTTATGCCTTAGCACAAAATCACAAAATATGGCTGTTTATGATAAAACAACTCTTTTTTATATTAACAAAGACTCTTTATAATAACTTTTATGTTAACAAAGACACAACAGTTCGTTAACTAAATATTATTATAAATTTATAAATATTATATATTTATAAAAAAATCATAATTTGTAATCGTGCATTTCCGGAATTAATTGTTTTTCGCGATTTTGGAAAATAACTGGGAATGAAATCCCCGGTTATTTCCCAGTTTTTCCACCCTGAATTTGCAGAAAAACGAATAAGAATCGAGTCGGAATCAACCTTATGACTTATTACAACAATGATACTAAGTTTTATCTTGATAATGTTTCAGTGAATCGGCGTTATTGTTGGAGAACGGAGATCGCTTTTTTCAGTGGAGTAAATACTAATAGATAATACAACATATATATGGGATAATACATTATTATCAAAACCTAATATAAATATATAGAAAGACTGTAGCAATATGATAAAAAATGATAAAAATATCAAATTGCGTACACATGTTTTTAATGAACTCCTTCCAAGTAAAACAAATATACAGTTGTTAGCCTACTAAAGCATTTTTTTTATTAATAATGGAACTTTTTCTATTGACAATAAACTGTTTTGTAGTATCTACCGTAACTACAAAACAGGTCACAGCAAAGTGAATGTACTATTAGAGAACCAAAACATTTCTCTCAGTGTACCGCCAAAAATATGATATTTACTAGCTAAAAAACCCGGACTCCCTATGAAAAAAATTAACGTAGGAACCTACGTAGGAACCTGCGTAGGAACCTGCGTAGGAACCTACGTAGGAACCTGCGTAGGAAC
>JABFPB010006668.1:0-11780 GCA_022817645.1 Ceratoteleas bidentatus | reverse complement strand
AATAGTATACAGAGTCTGAGCAAATTTAGTAAGCGGAGTGAAGTACTAAAATTGTATAATTTTCTGCCATTTTAGTTGAAACTTTGTTTCTAATTTCGTATAAAATAATCGTTTACTAATATTGTCAGCTTTGTCTGTACTAAAATAGTAAGAATTTTCTTTCGGTGTAGGTTTTTTCGATTTGTTCTTGCTTCTTCTTGCAACAAAAATTAATAAATGATTACACATATTTTAACGTAATAACTCCAAATATAAAACATATTTGCAATAATTTTCTGCACATAAATAGTAGAAAAGTATTACACAGAAAATAAAAAACCACACGGACGGGTCATTAAAAAAAAGACTAATGTTTGTTTAATTGATATATTTTCAACTATTTAAACTTAAAAATAATATTCGCATTTTACATAAATGGTTTTTGAAAGTGTATAAAACTTTAGTAATTATACAAGACAAGTTGTTGTTTCTTTTCTACATATTAAAATAAAATACACACTTATCCAAGTACATTCTTATCGGTTTATCATCGCAGATGAAATGTTCCTCTACAAACTCTACACAAATTTTGCCTGCGTTCTTCATTTTACATAACAGCTACAGAATGGTTTGCAGTTGAACGTAATTCGAATCGTTAATCAACATCGACGCAATACAAGACGACAGCCGCTTCCGACACGAATAAAAAATGTACATTTCCATCGAACCATCAATTGTTTCATCTCCTTCCTGCGTGATCCTCTGTTTTTCAGTGTAACCTCGTAATCATCTTATTTGCGACTAAGGATACCTTTGTGATCGCGGAACGTAATTTTTTCTTCTTTACCTGGAAGACGCTTCCATTTTCGTGAGCCACGCGCAACATTAGAATTAGACGCGAGAGGCACTTTTCAAAGAAAGTTCGAGTTTTTTCGTCGGTACTTAAAATTAACGGAAATAGGAGACAGTGATAGTAACGAAAAGGGGAGGATCTAGTTAAAAGTGTCGCTAAATGTCGGTAAATCAATGACAGGCAAAAGGAAAGTGCAACTTTCATTCGACAAAGAAACGGTGCAATATTGGTTTCTAATCTAATCCAAAATACTGTAGCAGGTATCATGACCATTTCGAAATTAACTAATTGTAATCATTATTATATAATATGTATAGTTATTGTACATCGTACGTTTATCGCGATTAAAACGAAAGGGGCAAAATTGTATCAACTAGTCAACTTAGAGTTATCAGTGGTTATTAGTAAAATCGGGCGACTTTCATGAATCTATTCATTTGTGCACAATTCATTGTTTCACATTACAACTCACGAGAAAATGGACTGATAATTTTATACCGTCGAAAAATTACGATATTTGTTTGATTTGATTGATTCGCTAGGGACAAAAAATGGATACAAAGAGAGATTAAAGTTCGAATAAATGTAATTCCCTTCACGTTTTCGAAGAAATGGTTATCGGTGTTTATGGCAATCGTAACGAGAAACGGTTAAAAAAAGTAATTCATATATACATTCAGTTAACCACTACTTACGAACTAAGGTATAGCATAATCGTTATATATATATCTATATATATGTGTGTGTATGGCTACATACATATACATATGTATAATATATACGCATGTACAAGTCTAAGCATGGAATACAAAATGCGACGTGACTTCGGGATACAACAGTCATTTTAACACGCAATCTTCCGTACAAATCTAACGTTTAGTGTGAAATTAAGTTCAATTCAATAATCACGCTCAGACTTGTATGTATATATACAACAGTCGAAATCTCGACTAATCGTTGAAAATCGCCTTAAACGGGGAAAACTGAAAATGACTCAGTCGCTTTCAGCCATCTCCGTGTATGGTATATTATTTATGTATATATGTATATGCGAACCAGACTTATATTCACAATTCCAAGTCTTTCGTTAGTCAATCCATCAGCAGTTCAGCTCGACTTATTGCGACAATTGTTCCGTACAAAACGCAGCTGGAATCTTCCGGGACTCGATTATGTACAAATTATCTCCGATGCTAATAAGACAAACAGAAAAACGTAACTGGACTATTCGTTGGACTCGAAGTCTCGCGAAATGCAGATCGCCGAAATGGAAGAGTTGAATGTATGCGATTCCGCGTGAGCCGCCAAAATGGAAGCTGCGACGTCATCGGGAGTGCCGAAAGGCGCTTTAGGATCACAAAGGAACCCTTTTCAGTGTCTGCGCGAATGGCTCGAAATGAACGTCGAAAAGTATTTTACAAGAAACGAAAGTGGAGTTTCTGGCCGGAGGGGAGAAATCGTCTGTTGCAGAAGATGAGAGCAGTCGCTGTTTAGGCGAATCATTTTGGCTCGGGGAAGGCCACTTGGCATTTGTAGACCTCGTCGAGCATCACTTGGCCCTGACTCTGGCTGACGGTTACGGGAGTCGTGGCGTTTACGACGACAACCTGCTGGCCCTGCTGCGGCTGCTGTGGTTGTTGTTGCGCCTGTTGCTGCTGCTGCTGTTGCTGAGGTTGTTGCGATTGGCCGCTCGCGTTTGCTTGTTGCGAGTTGCTCGTACTGTTGGCGTTCTGGTTCCGGGCAGTCTGCCCGTACTTCTCGTGAATCGCTCGATGGCGCTTCAGGGCGAAGCGATCTGAAAATCCTATTTCGCAGATGTCGCACCTGCAAAAGGAAAGTTGATTTAGTGAGGTTTAGAGATCGAAATTATTGATCTATAAATTAATATTTAAATTTTGTTTTTTAAAAATTAAAATATCTAAATCTAAAAAAAATTATTTTAATTTTTACAAGTTTTTGAATATTTCAAAGTTTAGAATTTTTCCAGTTTCAAAGTCGAAAAAAAAGTTAATAATTGTTTACCAAAAATAGTTATATTTTTAATAGAATTGGAAAAAAGTCCGAATTTTATGTTAAACAAATTTAAAAATTGATTTTTTTAATCAGTTCTAAATTTATATTCAAATTTGACTTCTCTATATAGAAGGTTGAACTTTATATTAAATCGGATTAATATGATCAAAAAGATGTTCACTTATCAAATAAAATTTCAACTTTTTGTCCTTGATTTTAAAACACATTATATTGTTTTAAATTTTAACTTATCTTTCAGATAGTAAAACACTTGAAAGTGTTTTAACAATGTGTTCAAAGTAAAACAATAAACTCATCTAATAAATGTATAAATAAATAAACATGATTTTTGCAGTTTTACATTTTCTTCGGTAATAAATCTGAATAGATAATATTTTTAAATCATGCAATCATAAAAAGGAAAGTAAAATACATCAAAAGATTTAAATACAATAAAACAGACAATGTAAAATGTATAGTTTGTTTTAATTATAAATAATGATAAAATGTTCTATGTAAACTTTAAGCTAAACAATGAACATCTTGAATTTTTAGTTAAAAGTTAAATTTCGTTACAATTTCAACATACTTCATTATTTTTGTCATTTATTTCATTGTGTTTTTAATTCTTTTGGAACTTATGAACCATTTTATCTGTTTCTCTACAATTTTATTATAATATTATAGAAACAGAAATATAGAAACTCATGAAAAAAGATAACAATTAATTTGACGCAACTATTATTGCAATATACATGGTTATCATTTCACACTGAAAAAGAAACGTCAGAGTTAATACAACTCAAAATCGATTTGAATAAGGGTAAAAGTTGATTCAATTCCAATAACAGTTTTGGGTAGATTCAGCTGAAGTTTTGAGTTGTTTTTACTCATTTTTACTCTTGTTGAGTTGTGTTAACTTATTTTCGGAAATGATTTTACTTCTTTTTCGAGTTGTAGCATTTTTAACTCAGACAAGTTTTTTTTCTCAGTGCATGTATAAAAAGTTTGAAATAATTATCATGGGATGTTTTTTGGTTTTGAAATCAACATTATATTATAATACCTTATATAATGAAGATGGAGTTAATAAAGATAAAAATGTATTTTATGTTGAAACAATTTGAACTTTAGTATTTTACTGCAAAAAAGGATCTTATTTGATTCATTTCATTTTTTTCTTGATTTATTTGCTTTTTTACTATATTTAAATCATAACAACCCTTATCAGATGTAAATCATTTTCAGCACACCATTTTGCAAAATTTCCAATCACAGATTGTAATAATATAGCATCTTCATCTGATTTGGCACTCGAGAAAATTTTGCAGTCAAAAAGCACGAATTCACCATCATTATCAAAACAATATTGCATATCAATAATAAAAATGATAAAAAGTAGCAAATCATGTTCTACCTGTGAGGTTTCTCGCCAGTATGAACTTTCGCATGGTTCTTCAAGTGAGTCGCTTGATTAAACGCAGAACCACATATATTACAGCGGTACGGTTTTTCACCAGTGTGAATTCTTCGGTGGTTCCAGAGGGTCGAGTGCCTTGCAAATGTTTTCTCGCAGACCTCGCATTGGTACGGACGCTCGCCCGAGTGAATTCTCTCGTGGTTTTTCAAATGCGGACTCTGAGAGAACTGCATACCACAAACGCTACATTTGAACGGTTTCTCGCCAGTATGAACACGACCATGGTTCTTCAGATAAGCAGCTGAAAATAACAAAATGACAATTGAATTATTTGAAAACTCAAGGTTATTTTACTAAAATGATTTTTTCACCTAAAAATTATTACTTTTAGAAATTTATAAAGGATAAAAACTCTTTGAAATTCAAAAAACATTTTTATTTCATTTATCATCTGCCATGGAAATTGAATTCTTCTAAACTTTGATCCGGGTAAAATTCGTTAGAACTTTGCCATAGTATAAAGATGAATCTTATATTCGAATATGTTTTACCTTTGGCGAATGCTAAACCGCAAACATCACATTTGAAAGGTTTGTCGCCTGAATGAAGTCTTTTGTGTGACCAAAGCGAAGAATATCGTGAAAATGTGCCGTCGCACACGTTACAATGGAACGGCTTTTCCTGTTGATTTTGACTATTTTGCTTTCCGCCTGAAATAGATATCAAGGTATGACAGTATTAATGATTTTCCAATGGGACCAGTGGTGCGCGATTAATGTTATTAATGCCTCCGACAGAGTCAGTTCTGTCGAGAAAATCGATTTTGATTGTTCATTTGTTCGACAGATTAATGTATGTTTCATCGAGCGATTGAAGAAAAAAAAGCACATGTGATAAATAAAATGCTGACAGAAAAGAGTATGTTTTATAGTTGTGGTTTTATTGACTTACCAATAAAAATATAACCCGTGCCATTACACTTGTGGCATTTGGTCATGCTGGTGATGCCTCGTCGTTTAACTGGATGATGGCCAGGTTTGATGGCTGTAACAATGTTATGTTATTAAATGGATTGTAAGGATCACATTGTGGAATAATTTTAATTTAGTCTGACAAATGAGTAATCCGGCCTGCACGACGAATTTTGTATTAATGTGATATAACATTTTCACATTATTTCCGGTAACTGAAGTTTTGATATTATCCTCAAATTTAATTTTGGATTATTATCATTTTAATTTTATAATATGAATCATTAATTCCCTCGAGCAAGTCGTAAAGTGAACTAAATCTCTATATATCATTGGGTTGAAATTTAATGTAAATACAAATTGCTGTAATTCTAGTGAGTTTAATATGTTATAAAATAGATGTTAGATGTATTGAATGTTCATTTTAGGAGTTTGGTTGGCTCTTATAACGTAAGCAATATTGTTATTAGAAATATTGGATATTGCAGATTTTTTATTAATTTAAAATAATTTGATTTGGTCCAATGCATATAGGCAACATCTAAAATAAATAACACCTGGTTTTTCACTTTGCTTAATTCTTTGATTATTTGAGAGTATTGTACTCCATGAAAATCCTATCTCCATCAAATATAAAGAAAAAAAACCGGCAACTTATCAATGTTTTAATTGATTAGAAATTCAATGCAGATAAATCTAGATGTAATCTAAATAAATGTAAATAAATTTAGATTCAATTAAGATAAGCGAGTCTGAATAAACCCTCTTGAATCATGTTGAACCATCTTTCTTCAAGCTTTCATCTGCTATGTAAAAAAGAAATGTGCAACTGCTGCACAACATGAGAAGTTTTCCAGTTATTTGCCACAGCTTTATCCTGATGTATTAATGCTGTTCGATCAGGATAAGTCACTTCCCTACCCTAAACAATAACCATCCTAATTAAAAAGATACATTTTCTGCTCAGTTCAGAAGCATTTATCTACAATTTAAGCTTGGGATGGCACAAAACTGAAAACATATCTACTTCAGGGTGTGTAGCTAAATCTTTGTACAAAATGCCCGATTTTACCCATTATCATTAATCAATGTGATAGTTTTTAATTAATAAACCGTTGCTATGTCATAGCAATTATATACTGTATCATATTATATGAAGGACTCCAAGTTCAACATTATATTTTCAAAAAATTCTAAGTCCAACATTTAATTTTTAAAACCAACCTTTTTTTTGCATTTTCTATGTATGTGGGCTTGTAAAAAGTAACTAGATTATAGAAATTAAGATTAATTTCTATCAGAAATATGCCAAACATAATTTTGTTTAAATTTATTTTAATATTTATGCAACTAGATATATTTTGTGATTTTCTCAACATTAACGATAGTGAACAAAACTAGTTTTGAATGTAAGTCCTTCATATATGAACTTTGCAAACATTAAAAAGTTTCAAGTAAACATTTCTGATCTAGACACAAGGTTGCATAAAAATCATGATTAAAAAAATCAAAAAAATTGATTTTTTTAATTTAAATAAGATTTTGTATATTTAAACCAAAACAAACAATTTTTACAATAAAATCGATATAAACATGAGGTTCCATAGCTACTAGAATGTTTTTGCGCCTTTCTTTTTGTATATTTTGAAAATGTTTGGAATAAAACATTAACAATTTCAACTCTATACAAGTTTACTATAATAATTTTTAGAATTTGTCCAACTAAATTAAAGGAAGTCTCTAGATTCTTAAATCTTAAAAAAAGGCTACAGAAGTATCAGTTAGTTCAAAATTTGGATCATTTAAGAAAAAGGGACGAGGAATAATTTCTGAACATTTGATTGATTTTCACGGTACCATTTCCGAGAAAGAAAGATACGAATTTGTTGTAAGAATAGCAATTTCGCAGCAAAATAAGCAACTTCAATATTTATTTTTTCAGTATCAGCACTGTGAAAGTCGCTCAAACGTTGGGAAATTACTCTTCGTCATTTTTTCTCAACTCAGTAATTGAGAACTTATAAAACAATATTAATGATTACGGGATTGGTACAGTATTGATGAATGTGGAATTGGTATCAATCATGTAGTGGTTCTATCTGTTTACTGAGAAACTGTACCAAATTTCGTCTAATTGACATTTATTTCATGTAGCTAAAAAACCTCCTTAACTTTGAAATTGCAATGAAAATGAATAGAACAATGTTACAACATTGCGTTGTTTCCAAAGATTTATGTAATGTAAAAAAATCATTGTTCTCTGTTTGATATAAATTATCTGTAAAATTGGTCGTTAAATGCAATTAAAAATATATATGATTTAAATTATTGATTTAAATCAATTGATTTAATTCAATGTAACCATGTCTAGACACTTTGTATTTCTGATATTACAAAATCAACATGGTCATTTGCTATAATACCCTCAATTAACTTAAACAGGATTCATACAATGTACGAACTTGGGTCATGAGGGTTAAACATATCATTTACTCAAAATTCATTTAATACTTCTTATCAGCGTATGCACTGCATTAGCATGTCAGAAACAGATTTGGCTGTCCAGGATTAGCTGCGCTATTTTCATTGCACAGTGTATCCCCGATTATCCGTATTATCAGAGAATTTGTTTATCCGGGCCAGGCTTTGTCCTTCTCTAATAATTGAGATTCTCTCCTGGGAGAACCGGGAGAGAATTTTTCTAAAAATCCCTAGATTTTTAGAATAATCCAGGATTTTTATAAAAAAATGCTCCTGCATTTGTTCAAAGGTATACAATGTCCTTCTGAGTAATTTTGAAAAATATTTCTTAACAAAAAGAAAATTCTTGTAAATTCCAGGTTTAGCCTAACTAGTCGAAATATCCGTTGTATACATACGTTTTTTAATTTTTGTCGGATGATGCTCGCAAGGATCTTCACTGCCACAGTCCTCGCAAAGCTCAACCTTGGTCTTCTGGTGCATGTTGGTTTTGTGGCTCTTGAGTTCTCCGGGCAATGCGAAGCAGGCGCCGCAGATGTCGCAAGTATAGGGGCGTTCGGGCGTGGTACCCACGGTGACGGTCGTAGGAGCCTGCACCACCACCTGCTGCTGCAGATTGCTCGGCGTGGCGTTGTGGATGCGCTTGTGGTGGGTCAACAGGCTCATGTGCCCGAACACGAGGCCGCAGATGTCGCACTTGAACGTTGAGTTGGTGGCCGCGGCGATGCTCATCTGGTTGAGCAGCGTGTTGTAACCGACAGGCTGCACGTCGAACCGGCAGAACCCTTTGTCGTCGGCGGTGATAGCGCCGATTGTGCTTACAGCATTCGACTGCACTTTTTGCAGCATGTTCACGTTGTAATAGAAAGGGAACTCGGTAGTAGTGGACTGCTGCTGCGACTTATCCTCCTTCTTCTCGGTTACGTACATCTGCTGCGTCTGCTGCTGCTGGGACTGCTGTCCCTGCGCAGCTTGCTGTTGCTGGATTTGTTGTGGGTCAAACATGATTCCTGAAAAATGCATTAATTGTAAGGTTTCTATGATTTAAATCAAACAGTATTTTTCATTGATTATTCAAGCTAAAATACAATTGTATAGAATAAAAACAGACTAAATGTATAATGTCTGCACAGAGGGTATGCTATAGTTGTGTAATTTAGAATGTGAATTGTTTAGTGTAATTACAATTTTTTGAATAGTAAATAATACTATATACATTTTACAAATTTAATTAACAAATTTAAAATTAAAAACTAATGTTATTAACTTTATCAGTTAACTTTATGAAACTTTTAGGAGAATATATTTTGTATTGATCATAACTTTATGAAATTACAATAATTGTTATTATTGAATTGGAATTGTAATTATTGAAGATTTGAGATATAAATTCATAATATGCTCAAAAGTACATGAAAACTTCAGTGTAATGCAGAATCACAGATATTCACCCAATTACTAAACCCATTAACTGACCTGATAAAATCTATCCTTTCCTAATAAGAAACAAATAATTGTCTATAGTGACTTTGTCCTCAAGATCGAGCGTGCATTGAACACTCCAATGGTCAATTTTGCATCTCATCGACACTGCGCAGTACCTGCAACAATACCATCATTTTCACACCTATAATTTAATGATATTGACACATTTCTGTTATCAAAATTAAATACTTGAAACTAAAATTCGCGGCCATCTGTTTATCATACCAATACTTTCTTACATAATTGCCCAACATTCCCACCAACAGTTAACAACATTCCATATTTACATCTATCCATTGTTTCCCGGAATCACTCTTTTTCATAGTACTGGTCAAATATTCAAAACAGTGTTTCTAAGATTACAAAATACCAAGTGATACCAATAAACCCAATTTTCTAACCTGCTGGATTTCATACCTCCTGATTTTAAAAAGTAAAAATGAATGAATTGTTATGTAATACACATTTGGAGTTATAAAATAATACATTTTGTAATCAACAATTTATACAATTTCTGTGGTACTTTTGATAGGTTTTTAGATGATAATAAATACTTTACTTTAATTTCACTTGACAAAACAATTATTAACAGTATAAAACAGTAAGAAATAATAACTTCCACCAGTTTACATCATGAGTTTAAAGCTTGCTCTACAGAGGCACTGGTATCGTTTTTTAACTCAACTTGATTAATTTTTACACATTTTTCTTAGAAATCGCTATTTCTATAGGCAACTGTCCACCAAAACTCAAGTTTTCCATCCAAATTTATGAAAAATAACATACCTTTTTAACAAAACTATATACCATGAAAGTCTTACAATTTTTTGAAAGATAATGGATTGAAAATCTAGGTTCAAACCAACTAATAAAAAATTACCCTTTTTATGTCTAATTAAGCAAAGTAAATAAACAAATGATCAAACTCTTCCAAAATTCCACTTACATCACTTTTTACGGTTTGAAGGAATACATTTGTACACAAGATCAAGTTATTCACTCAGCAATCTACAATTCCAACCACTTTGGCGGAGAGTCCCTTAAACCATTCTAATCACGCTTGTAATGGGTAACGAACCAAATTTCATTATCGATCTCCTCTTCTCCTCTCCAATTACCGAAACTCTCACGACCCTAACAAATAATGCACCAACCCTGTCAGCTCACCGCGTACCTTAAAAAAGCCCCAACTCCCAAACCACCCCGGAACATGAAACAATTCCCTCCGCTAACCGAACTCTCGACTCGACGCGTGCCCAAAAACTCACCTCCGCTGCCCGAAAACGGCCCACCCCTGTACACACACAATTTGTAAAAAAAGCGTCGCAATTTCGGTTTGCCGAAGCCACCTGATCCACGACCCAGCCGCGCGGCACGAGGCAGACAAAGAGAGGGCCACGTAAAGCGAGATGGCGGACGGCGCGAAGCGCGACGCCGCTTTCCCCCTCCCCCACCCCGGGCGAATTCGGCGCGGCGCAACCTCGCCTCGGCGGCCTTTGTCCCCCGCGGTACTCACTAACTCAGGGTGTCGGTGGCGCCGACGGCTCCCTCGTTGCCATTGTCGGGCGTCTCGCTCGCTCGCGCGCCGTGCCTCTCTGTCTGGCGTCTCGTTGCGGCGCTACGGCGCGGCGACGCACGATGGCGGACGAGACGAGACGGGCGGGACGCTCGCTGCGGCGGCAAAGACGACGGACACTCGGACGGGCGGCGCCGCGACGCACACTCCGACGCGTCTTCTCGTTTCACTTACCGCGCGTCGTCTCCTTCTCTTCCGTGGCGCTAGACCGCGCCAAGGTCAAGCCGAGCTGCGAGACAAGCTGCAACGACCAACGCAGACGCACGCCCGTCCTTGCGCGAGGATGGCGGGGCTAACGCGCACGCCTTGGACCTTTGAGAACGCAACGGGCAGCTTCGTGGGCAATCCGGTAGGGGCGACACCGGCGCGCGGGAGGGAAGATGGGGGAAGTCTGTAAGGGCAGCGTTCGCAACGGTGCGATAGAGAGTGCGGGGGTCGATATGCGATAATGGCGGTTATTGTTGGGAGTTTTTTTTGAAGAGGGGTTATTAAAGTGCGAGAAGACACTTTGAGGGGATATGTTTTTGGGTTATAGGTGTAGGTATGGAAATTATCGTACTTACTTCGGGAGGAACTAGTTTAAGTTGGTAGTCCAAACCGAAAGCGAAGGTTACCAACTTAGATCTAGTTTTTTCTCGTGAAATAATTGGCATATTCGAGGAGCATTCATAGACAATATTAATAAAGGACAGAGAATTCAAGGCACATAAGTGCGTCCTTTATTAATATTTTCTCTGAATGCTACTCGAATACGCCAAATGAAATGTAATATTCATAAGTGTTGTAATAAGTGTTCGGAACATTTCATAACCCGATCACTAATTTTATTATTTACACACAATTGCCAAATTTATAAATTTTGCATATTTTTATTGTATATCAACCCTTGTAGAAATAAATCTCTGAAAAACTCTGACAAAAGCTTTGAAAATGTCTGATAAGCTCTGAAAAAACTCTGAAAAACTCTGAAAAACTCTCATAATTGGGACTGTCAGACTTTTT
>JABFPB010006667.1:0-11780 GCA_022817645.1 Ceratoteleas bidentatus | reverse complement strand
TTTAGTTTAAGATTATGACATTATTTCCACATTTCAGACGTTTTTTAATAAAAATTCCCGGTGTCCCGCATTACCCGCTGTCCCGCATTACCCCACACTCCCCTATATATTATTGTATTATTATAATATGTAATAAAAACCTGATGAAAAAACGTTGTTTGTCCGAAGTTGAGAAAACAGGGCGAGGTGTCAACAAAAAGAAATGCGACAGCACTTACCCCCGATTCGGTCCCTTTGGCAGGAAAATGGGCAGCACGATGCCAACGACGCCCCACAGCACGGTGAAGACGGCGACTGGCCACACGCTATAGCCCATTTTGCGAGCAGTTGCTGTTTTGTGAGCAAAACAAAGACTCGACAAATTGGTTCGGTCAAAGCAAAACGCTGAGGTTATCGGTTTTGACACTACACCGCAACAGGTCACATGAGCTGAGGAGAAACGTCACGAGTCTGTGATAGTCAGATGTGGAACGATGTGGAATAGGTAACCGTGGCCCTCTGGCGGGCGACTGTTGAATTAGGAGAGCAAGATGTCGACCTTATCAACGTTTATGAAAGAAAAAGGAAAAAAAGGTGTTTTTAAGGGTGAATTAGGGACGAGGTAGAAAATAAGACAAATATTTTCTCAGTTTGGGAGAATTTTATTGTCAAAGAAACATATTGTTCTTGTTATATTGTTGACGAAGTTATGTAAGGCTATTTTACCAAAATATTTAATAATTCATTAAATGTATATAAATTAAAGTGTTTGTTTTTCGATAATTAATTCCCCTCTCTTGTAGAAAAATCTCTGAAAATCACTGAAAAACTTTGAAAATTAGTCTGAAAAACTCTGAAATAATCTGAAAAATTTTGACAATTACTTTGAAAATCTCTGAAAAAGTCTGAGTTCACTTTGGAATCCAAAGTGAATCATTTTGTAATCCAAATGTCCGACTTTTTCCGATCACTGTGAACGACCAAATTGAATTCAATGTGAACGAAAAATTAATGGTATGTGAACGAAAAATGAACGTAATATGAACGTAATATGAATGAAAAATGAATGAAAAGTGTACGAAAAATGAACACAAAATGAACGAAAAATGAATGAAAATTGAACGAAAACGGAATTAAAAATGAACGAAAAATGAATGAAATGTGAACGAAAAATGAACGAAAAATGAATGAAAAATGAATGAAAAATGAACGAGAAGTGAACGAAAAATAAATTAAAAAATTAATTCGTTAATTTATTTTCATTAAATTACAAAATTAATAATCTTTCCAACTTGCCATCGCATGAGACTCGAACCCGACGAGGCTCCGCGGTGTCGATCCGGTCCCCTATCCACTCGGCCGTAGGAGCTGATACACGGGAAAAAATAAAAGACTGATTCAGTGTTGGTACCAACGCTGAAATCACATTGGTAAGGACAGCGAGATACGAATCATTGATACTGAAGAAAGACAAAACATCATTGTTTATCCTACTTCATCTTCTGGTTTTTATATATGTTCATCCTTACCAATGTGATTTCAGCATTGGTACCAAGACTGAATCAGTCTTTTATTTTTTCCCGTGTAAGGTCCCGGAATTAATGCCGACCAAAGCTAAGTTCAGAGCGATCCATGTGTCGCGCGCGTCAACGCGTCATATGTCAATGAAAATCTTGCAACGCTGTTGCATTCCCAGCAACTGGAGACGGATTGAAAAAGATTGAAAAGAAATGTCTCGAATCACGTTATTGACCGATCACGTATTCAGTTGTGGACTTTTCAATCCCGTTAAATACTTTTGGTCGCTGGAAGATATTTTTAATACGCGAAATCGGATAGAAAAGTGTTTTAATGAATCATGTTTGTTCAGTAGGTAATTTTGAATACGCCAGACAGGATACAAAGAATCTAAAATGCATTCAATCATTCTGACAGGATAAGTTTTTAATTTTATTAATCCAAGAATCTCTTTTTCTTACGAGTCAAATATTTAATACGCAATACAGGATTCGTTTTAACGATTTTTAATCCATCATGCAATTATGACGATTAATCCGTTGTAATGGATAAAGCACCAGTATTTTGAATCCTGAGTTACGTATAAGTAATTCCAGATTCAAAATAATTGTTCTTTATCCATTACAGCGGATTAATCATCTTATTTGGATGATGTAGAAAGCATTTATGTATATAAATGCTTTCCATTTGCAATTGTTCAAATTATTATTATAAATTATTTCTAAAAGTCAATCATTAATTTTCATGTAAATGTAATATACAAAAATCTTTTTTATAGGTTTCACATTAAAATCAATAATAAAAATAAAGATTTATTAAAAATTTAAATGGTTAATGTCCAAAATATTTAATATTAATATTTAATACTAATAATAATAATTAATTTTCTTTGCTTTTTGAATAAATGTTATGTTTATATATACACGAGTACATAATATATATAACAAAATATAATCATATTCTTCTAAAAAATATGTACTTTAATTTTTTAAGTATGATGAGTGACTTAAGTCAAAGATAAATGAAATAAAAAAAAACCCCGACGATAATTTACGAATAGGAAAAAAATATTACAATTTTCGAAATTAAATCACTATTTTTTATTTCATTTTAAGCAATGTAAGGGTAATGAGGGTTATTTTGTGAATAAATGTGCATGAAATTCTTTCCTTAAAAATAATCTTTAATACAGCTCTATTTGGTTCGGTAATGTACATAAAAATAAAGTTTCATCTACCTTCACACCAACGACTTTAGTGGCACAATCAATGTTAATTTTTTTGTGCTCGTTTCGTGGATTTGGTGAAGGTAACACTCGCCAGATGTGAACTACTTCAAGATCTTGAATTTTCAGTTTTTCAACAAACAAATATTCTGTTATTAAAATACATTTACCTTCTTTTTCAACAATTTGGACTATTTTTCCAAATTGACCAATACGTCCTGTATTGATGTAACAATCACAAAATATTTTACTTTTACTATAAGAAGATGTTGTGAAAATTCGATTTTTATAAATACATTTTTCATAAGCATTTTCATCTTGTATAGATGAGATTCTACCTAAAAATTGAACCGAAGGCAGTTTTGAGGAAAAATTCAGTTTTCTTCCAACCATCAAATTTTCACAGTAATCTTTTACAATCGGTTTACAATTGCTTTTTTCGCACAACGATTTAAAGCTTAATGCTTGTAAATGCTTTTTCGCTATTTGAAGTTCGATTCCTTTTGGCCCATTGACATATTGCTTCAGAGTGTAAATGTATCCTTCAAACGCAACTGTTGTTGTACACCATAACGGACCTGAATGCCTAACAGATTCTGGGGCATGGGTTAGTGAATGTAAATTAAACTTTGCAAAATGAACTCCAAATCGACGTTCACTTAACTCTACAAATAGTAATAAGGATTTTTCAGCCTCATTTAATTCAGCTGGACTTATTTGCTCTTGGCTAAGTAAATATACAGCATTGACAAAGAGTACGAGTTCCTTTAACACTTCTTCATCTAAAATGTTATAAAAAACTGGTATACTGTAATGAATAATCAACCTATCATAGTCTTTTGCTTTCATTATCGATGAATTAGTAAATGGTTCCGGTTTTTTTTGCAATTCCCTTATTGGCTGTATGGATACTAATCTTTCATTAATAACTTTTTTGTTGTTTTTACTAATATATTTACTTTGAGTCATTATCTCTTGTAACCAACTTTTCCCAGATCCAAGGATTATAGTATGCATTTTGTCCAAAGGACATCCCCATACAATGTCAAAATAAGGTAATGACCTAAGAATAGAATCCCCTTTGACACCATTAGACTTAAGCGTAGATTTAAATTTTTCGAACAATTCAATATCGTTTTTGTGTGAAGACATACTTCTTAACTCAGATTTTATTTCTTTTTCAAATGGATACTTCATCGCTCCTCCATTTTTACCATTTTTATTGGGAATCCATTGTCCTTGATGATAACAGAATGAACACCCAAAATTCCCATTGAATTGTACTCTATTCTGAACAATCGGTCTTGCCACGGAATCTAAAGAAGCGCATAACACTCTCAAGCGCACAGTTTCGGAATCTCCAGTGTTATTGAAAATCGTCAAACCCTCAGTATTAAAATCGTTTATTTGATTGACAAATGCCTCCATATAAGTGTTCATTAATTTAGGTTTCGGTTCAGATTCCGTCACCATAATTCCCGTAATAAGTATAACTTTCGACCTTATAGTCGGCGGTAAGTCATTGATGATGAGTTGTAAATTCCACATACTTTTCTTGGACTTATGAAAAATTGGTGCTCCATCCGTATTTATGTTACAAGTAATGAAGTGGTTTTCCCTTTCTTCTATACTTTTATATAACAACCCATCATCAATGTCATGCAAGTCAAAATCCCCATCTTGTCTTTCTAATCGGTTAAACAAAAGTTGGGAAATATTCTCATTACTTACTATTGTATTGAATTGATATTTCAAATCAATAGTTAAAAAAAAGTTACTACTTGTAAATGATAAATTATACTCTTCACTACAATTTAAATTTGGACACACTTTAGTACAATTGTTAAATTTTGTTCTTAAACAACTCATAATTGTGACGAAGCATTTTGTAGAATAAAAATGATATGTTATGTATGTGTCTTCATTGCGGTTACTAGTAAAACTATTTTTAGAAATACGCATTTCTTCAAACTCCGGTCCAGCACATATTTTTAACATATTGAAAAGGTCTACTCCACCTCAATACTAGTCCCATTGGAAAGTGAAAATGCCTTTATCATTTCAAGGACTTCGGTTTTTGTTATCTTTGACGATTTGAACATTGTAATGTCCAGTTCGCTAACGTCATCTACGAGACTTTGCTCGTACGATTTTTCAAACAAGACTTCTTCCGAATCAGTGAAATCCATAGAAGCAAATGATGAAGTCGAACTCTCAGTATCACTATCAGTTTCACATTCGGCTTGTTCTTCATCACAACTTTCATGCTGGTAGTTGTGTGGTGATGGTGTTGATTTATCGACGATCATCGACGTTGATAAAGTTACAGCTGCATTCGTTGGAATATCTGTAATAATATGTACGCTTTTCAGTATTGTGTTTCCGATAAATAATTGCACACCGACAAGATGTTTTAGAAATGTGTTGTAATTTAAATTCAGATTGGATACTAAAATATTTTTTATTTTTTTTATTCATTGAAGTATAATTTTATGGATTTTAGTAATAAATTAAAAATATTTCCTTTTGACTAATCTATTTTTCTAATTCATCTGATATCATTCAATGTAAAAGTAGCAAAAAAAGGTTGAATTATTTATTTACATTTAAGACATAAACACGGTATGAATTGTGTACTATAAATAAGATTTCTTTTACTGATCCTCAGTTTTTTACGTAGTGCATTTTAACCAATATTCATTACAATATAATATTAAAAATATTTCACTTTCTTATGTGTCATTTAATTACCTTCAACATATAAATGTACTTTTATGTCATTTTGACGCGGAATCTAACTAACAAAGCAAGATAATTCTACGGTGTAAATTAATCATTTTATAAAAACAAGTTTTTATTGTAAGTAGGAATTTCTTAAAATACATTTTTATTAACTAATTTATACATAATGAATTTTTAATACTGAAAGTAATTAATAATATTTAGTTTAACTTCCTATTGGCTAGATTATCACTGCATAACTTCCTTAATTTATAGAAGATAAAATTTAGTAATTGCCAAAATATAAAAAAAATTACTTTGTATGTCAAAACACTCGTTTCATTTTATAATAATTCATTGGTTTATACATTAATGAAAGTAATTTAAAAAATTGTTCATTTTAAACCCTAAATATACATTGATGATCATAATTATTACAATGTTACCTTCTTCAATTTGCATAATTTCCTGTATGGCTTTCCATTTTTTCTCCCATCTATATTCTGTCGACTCCGACACTTTTGAGGAATCCTGACGATGGTCCAATAGTATCCGTCTGTGTTTGGGTTTAATACCCTCGTCCATCGTGTTTAAAAGTTATTTAACCTGTAATTTTAAAAAGAATTCAACAAAAAAAGATATGTATAAGTGTTACTGAAAATTTATTTTTACTGAAAATGTACAAAAAAATTTAACAGAAAAATTTTACTGAAAAAGTTCAATTGTAATGAAAATTTGATATACTTACAGAAATAACCTTAAATCTCAAAGCAAAACTTATCAAATATTTGTATATTTGCGTTATGTTAGAGTGCAATATAGTTGAGGTATATGTAAAACAAATGACTTTGAAAATAGCTCAGTTGTCAATTTCTCAATAAAAATTAACAGAAAATACATTTATTTGTACAAATGTAAAAGTTGCTGGTTACAGAAAGGCTCATTGTCACCCGTTTCATATTTTGACTACTGAGACCTTTCTCGAAAACTTCATTTAATTTTCCAGTAGGAAACAGTAGACAAAGATAGAACGAACAAAAGTTACTAACCAAAAAAAGACAACACACCATTTCTTTCTAATAAATAAACTCGCGATTTCATTGGTTCTTAAAAACGGGCCTTCAGGTAAGTTTCATTATTACGAAGTTTTTGTGATTGTTTGTTTTGAAGGTCAGTGCAACCGAAGTTATTCGTCACGGGAGAATGAAAAAAGATTACATGTGCAAATAAGTGTAAAACTTACAATGTTTGCTTGCGTACTTTTACTGTCTGTTAAACCAAACATCCGTAAAATTGTTGCAACTACAGATATTAAGAGATTTCAAATTTCTGATTGGAATCGTGAACAAAAATATAAAATCCGGATAAAGGATGAGGTTCATGAAGGAGTTGTTTTATTTTGGGATAGTAAGTAAAAAAATATATGAAAATTCTTATTAATCGTATTTGTAATTTACTGAATACTTTATTTAATTATTTCATTAATTTCCTGAATACTTCATTTTAGTTAATTAATTTTTATTAGATTTTTGTTTAGATATTTTTTTACAATTTTCATCGGTATAATAAATTCTTTGTGAAACAGTTTAATTCATGTGTGAAAGGTTTATTTTTATGCAATAGTCCTTTTGTAAATTTATTTTTCATACAAATGTATACTTTTCTTTTTTTTTTACTACCAATAAATATTTTTGCTAACAAAATAATTAAGTAATCACCATGTCAAGGATGTTTTAACAATCTAGTTGGCAACTATTATGACTAATATTTATAATTAAAACACAAAAAATTAATTAAAATGAAAAATGAATATTACATGAAGTATATATGTAGTTTCAGTACAAAATAAATTAGCGTAGTACTCATTCTTTCCCTTTCTAACACATTGCAATTCATTTTACAACCAAAAAATCTAAGTGAAATATTTATAAAATTAATTTAGGATTACTGTTGTTCCTCATTTTCTCACTATCATATTCTGTAAACTTGCATAGCATATCAGAATTGTAAAAAAATTTACATGTTTTATGACAGTCAATTTTTAAATGAAAGTTTAAATTGACAATTAGTTTGTAAATATTTTTATAACTTTAAAATTCAATTTCTTCAGGTACAGAGGAACTGGTACAAGCTAAACTGAACAGTTCACGTCCAAAACTACCCAACAAACAATTCCTTGTTTCTGCAGCAGAAACAACTGATGAATCTGAGGTAGAATCAAACAAAATAACTAAGGTATAAACATATTAATTATTTTATATTTAATTCAAGTAGAGTAGAATGGGGTAAAAATGCCACTTTTTTAGTTTTGGCTATGCGCAGCTGCTACGGTTGAAAATAAATTAATCAGACCAATTGTTCACTAATCTTTGAACCTTTGGCTAGAATTTCCTCTTCAACGTTTTTGTATAGCGTGCGGTAATAATAATATACACACGTTTTAAAAAAGTGTTGTAAATGGCTTTTTTGCCCCACCAGGTGGGGTAAAAAAACCACCAATCACTTCTGCCTCTCCACGAGTTCCCATAGCCTCCGCACTTCTCAACCCCCCTCTCCAAACCTCCTTTGAACGTTTTAATTATGATTCCGAAGTCCGCTCTCATTCTGTCACCCGCCCTCCAATGATTTTTGTCATCGGATCATTATGCTTGAAATATACAGAGAAATCATTTTCTATTTCTTACCGGTCCATGAAATATTTTAATTAGTTGACAAATGATACACTTTTCGCTCGAATTGAAGATCCTAACTTTGGTACTACATAAATGCGAGACTAATTCACGTTGTCACTTGCATGGCTTTCTTACCCCACAGCATACTTTTACAAAAATCTGTGAAAAACTTGAAGTGAATAGAAAATATCTGCAAACCAGTTTTATACAGGTGTTTGTCATGAATTTCTATGATGGAAAAACACACCCCTCTCGTATTTTTCTTTCTTTGAACGTATTCTTGAAGGTCTTCAAACTTTTTAAAATATTGATGCAGCGGCGGCTCAAAGATATTTGACGTGATAACTTTTCAGAAAATGCAAATAGAATCGCCAAACCAAAAAAAACGTTGGTCATTGACTAAAGGAATCTATATTTAAACGGACGGTGAATTCTGCCCAAGCATTTGCGTGTAAACCCCAAATGGTTTTTTTACCCCACTCTACTCTACATGATAAAACATTGTTTGCAAAATCACTGTATAAATAAAATTAATATAATAAACTTTATAATATTTGATGAAATAGGAAAACATATATTTAAATGTACCATCGAAATAATGTTAGTTAGTTTTAATTCCTACGGGTTTGAATTTTATTAAAAAAATTAAAAATTGCTAATTTAATATTTAAAAAAATGATCTGTCATTGTGTAAATGTAAATAAGAAGAAAAAAAAATTTGTTTGCAGACTAAGCAAATGAAAAATGATTCATTCAAAACCAGAGTGCAGGAAATACAAAAAAGAAGACTGTCTTTTAAAATGGACGAAGAAATGGTTTCCCCGAAGAAATCTAAGACGCATGTTGAAAAAGAAAATATTCCTAAAGAATCGGATGCCGTTGTGGAAAAATTGACCCATGATTTCGCATTGTTAAAAGAAGAGAATGACTCTCTTTTTAAAGAATATACTGAGATTAAAAAAAGCTTGCAAGTTACCAAAAGCGAGTATGAGCATGACATGTCTTTAAAGGACAAAGAAATAGAGGAGATTTTGATTAACGAAACTCTTCTTCAAGAAAAAATAATTTCTCTCAAGGCAGAAATTGTTCGATTGAACCAACAAAACGAAGAGTTGAAGAAGAAATGTGAAACAGGTTTTTACTTGAAATATTTGAATTTCGCTACTATAATTAAAAAAAAATTAGATTTGTATAGTCTTTAGTTACGTGGGTTTTTGGTTAATAATATAACATCATAGTATATTTCTGGCGAGGGCGCCACCGGCGCCGAGCCTAGAAAGTTATTTTTCCCAGCAGTTGAGCGGAGAGAAAAGTGGACTTTTCGCGCCTAGGAGAGAAAAGTAACTCGATGGCGAAGCCCGAGAGTGGCTTTTCTCTCCGTGGCGAGAATAGTTCCACTTTTCGCCGCTCAACTGTCGGAAAAAAAATGTATATATTCAATCATATTCATATATGTGTTTTCAAATTAATTTTACAGTACCCATCGCAGAACCTCCTCCAGGTGCAGAGTCAACTAGTGTAGGCTTTGTAATGAACGATAAACTTTGGGTAACTATATTTTATACTTTTTCTGACTTTCATTCAAATTATTTATTTATTTTATTTTTCATTTAACTGATATCTTTTTTATCATATACTTGTGAGATGCTTATTTTAAAGGTTTCATTAAAACACATTTCAGATCTACATTGGCCAGAACGAGTGGATTCCATATAAAACTTATGCCCACATCAAGTTTGACAGCAAAACACCAGCACACTTCGTAAAGCAAATTGCTATTGCTGTTTTTGGGATAGATGTTTTGCTGCGGAGCACCATTTCTGGAGAGGGAAGTAATAGAAACAAAAGAGCTGATAAACCAGAAGTTAAATTAGATGGGATGAAATTACTTGCAATTAAAGGTAATGTTTTTGTTGTAATAAACTGATATGAATAGTTGTTCGTTGTACATAATGAAATAAAATAATAATGAAAAATGTTGATTTCAGATATTTTTAGATATTTTTTGATTAATGAGATGGGCAAAACTCCTGATCAGGCAGATGTATTCGTTGAAAAGACTCGAACGTACATTTCACATAAAATTGCAGATTTGAAATCACACTGTAAGTAAAAACAAAGATTTTGCAACATTAGCATCGAAATATATATTTACAACTATATAACTTAAACAATCCTTTTTTTTTTAATTTCACCTTCTTAAAATTACAAAAAAAGGTGACGGGGCCAAGAAGAAAAAGAAGACTAAAAGTCTGAAGGAAAAAAACCCCACAGATCCATCAGTCGCGCTTGCTGAGGATGAAAACCCAGAACTTACTGAAGAAGTGACAGGAGAAGTTACTGAAGAAGTGGCAGAAGAAGTTACTCCTGAAGAACAGGAAGCTATCGAGGAGAATGTACAAAACTATACATTAGTGACCAAAGCTTCTGATCCTGTTACTGAATTCATAGTAGAATTCGATGAGTGATTTTAGACGCTTTTAATGTTTCAATGTTTTTTAATGTTTTCATGCTAATGTAACGCTATGTAACATAATTTTTTATGTTTAATAAAAAACAATTTAATCAAGTTTGCACATGCATTTTGTTAATCTCTGAAATGTATATTTTATCATTTACTTACCTATTTATTATGTTTGTGACTAGATTCAATTACAATTATTATTTTTTTTATTCTCATACATTTTTTAACAATTAAAAAAAAACACTGGTAACGAATCCGTAATAGATGATTCATTTTCACATAATTGAATCCCCTTTAATCATTTTTAATCCGGTAGGATTTATTCAATAACGTGATTCATTCGTATTAAAAATTTTGTAAAATTTTGAATCCTTTTCAATCCGTCTCCAGTTGCTGGGTTCGGCCGCTTCGATCATTCTGTTGAAACGATTCGAGTCGAATTCTGACGGTTTTGAAAGCCGAGTCTGAATCCGAATCAGAATAATACTGATCTGCCAGTAAAAATGTTCAAGAACTCGGAATTAATCTTAATTTTGTTGAGATTATTTCTGAAATGTAATTTTTATAACAATGCTTTTGTTGTTTTCAGATTAATGAGCAATTTTATTTCAGGAACGATTAATTTTCCGCCGAAAAAATTCTTTTTCTTACTCGTGCGGGAAAAGTGGGTACTTTACTCACTAAAAACATTGAGAAAAGTAGACACGTTTCCCACTACTCGTACAAAGTTATACTATTAAAAGTAGTGTTGCAGATTTTTGCACAAATTCGTATGAAAAGATTTACGAAATTTATATTAATAATCCAAAACTAAAACCGTTTAAATAACGTACATAATATTTAAATAAGATTTACAAATTTACAAAATCCTTTAGAGAAATAATTTTATTTTTTAACAAATTGTTAAAAATTCACCTTTTTGGAGATGCCAGGTTAATTTACGCAAAGAATTTATGTAAATCTTGCAGCGCAATGCGGAACTTGTCTTTCTGAAAAATGTATGTCAATAACTTGTACACTGAAACCTCCGGAACTGTACATCTCCGGAACTGGGGGCGGGTACCTCGCGCCTAATATATGTCGCGCATAACCGACGTCGCGCCTAATATTAATGAAGCCTAAAGTCGCTGGATCCTAACAGATGTCGCGCCTAACGGCCGTTACGCCTAAACGACGTCGCGCCTAACGGCTCTAGAGCCTA
>JABFPB010006666.1:0-11781 GCA_022817645.1 Ceratoteleas bidentatus | reverse complement strand
AAAATATACATAAAAATATATCAATTTCCGCTCTTAACCAAATTTGTCAAAAAATGTGACTTAACTGGTTTTTCCTCGAAACCACAGATATAACCTATAAAGAGTTTAGCCGTTTTACTTTAAAACACTTATAAAACACGTCGTTTTTGCAGTGTTGACAATAAATTTGTTCAAGTGTTTCAATTTTAATGTGTTTGAAAAATGAATTTTGTCACTGCACGAAAACAATTTACTTTATCTACTATAATAATATAATGAGCAGAATGCGATTAATTGAACAAAACTTTGTGTCTTTGTATACATATTTACCTCACTTTGTATATACTTACCTCAACTAGCTCTCCACAATATATAGCTCTCCACATATTACCATTAACTCTGCCAATGGTCACTACAATTGTGGCTGTCCTCACCAATTATTTTTTCCGTCTAAATATTTCCAAATTCCGTCGATTTTGACAAGCCACGCCCTCACATCAGACCCCAATTGTCCCACCAAGCAATCTCAAATATCCTTGTCGCCTGACATCTCAAAACCACCACCTTTTTCCCCACATTCCAAAGCCCTCCTGCATCATATCTTACACCAATACCTCCTCGTCAACGGCCCCATTAAATATCAATAATATCCCTCGTACATGTTTCGCACAAACCCCATTAACTTCGTCTCCCATAACTATCACAAAGGGCATCGATCCGCGAAATCGGCATGTAAAGCCACCCAAAGACGCTGAAAGACAATGACACCCGGCCAAACAGCCCAAAAGAAGCCGGCGAACGAGCACGATCGAAGCCCGAAAGGTTAGCATTTATCTCCGAATTGGTAATAACGTATATAACACTCCTCCTGCGTGTCACTGGCGTGGCTCAGAATACCGCCGCAGAACAAGCTGAAACGAGAGGGACTGATCGAGAACAAAGACGTCTTAAGATTCCTTAATTAAACGGCCTGACAGCTACATCACCGGTCTCTGTATCAAATGGCCGATCGGCGGAACCGGCCGATCGTATAATTGAGGAGTGCGTCGCGCGGTCCGGCTCGTTCTTTCGCTTGATTGGCCGTCATTGCTGGGCCTGCGGCGAGCGCCAAGGCCGGGGGTGGCCTGTCTCTGCGGTTCCATTCAAATCCGTACGCAGAAAGGCCATTACCGGCTTTCGAAAGCCGATCGCCGCGCCAATAAAATTATCTCGTCCCGGGACAGATTTATCCGCCGTAAAAGTATCGCCGCGACGAATCGCGTTTCGTGCTCTTTATTATTACGGAAACGCAATATCGCAGCGAGAAATACGATTGCGCGGTGCCGACGACGCCCGAATTCGGTTTGCGGTGTAACGGCCTCGTAATGCAATACGACGACCGGAATTTCATCGGACCTTTTTGTTTGTGACGGCTCAACATTTTTCCGGGGGGAGGGGGCGTTTGGAATGTGAGTCATGGATCGGATAGGAGCCGAGCAAAAGGTCGGAGTGGAAGGTCTGGGGGAATAAAGGTCGCCGACTACAAGCCGTTTAGCAGTGGTCGCTTTGGCTGATCGCTTGTTTTATATGATTGCGGGGCCACTTGGATCCGTTTAGGGAGCGATGGGATGTATTTAGATACGTTTGATTTGGAATGGGTATTATTGGTGCGGAGGTTTGAGTGGAGTTTTTTTTCGTTTTAAATAATAATTTATATGGATAATTATTTTTGTAATTTATCTTTTTAGGTTATTAAACTTCGAGGCAGAAAAGACTAAATTAATAATTTATACCTCTATTAAATTAATTATTTATTATTATTAATTATAAATTAATTATTTGAACAATTATATAATTTTAAATTGTACAAAGCCTTCATTTGTGTTGCTAGTGAGACTATCTATTTCGCCTCCCAAAGCATTCTGTCATTATTGTATCCAGCAAAGCAAAAACTTGTTTTTGTAATATTTTATTAAATATATATAGTTCTAGGTCAAATTGAATAGAATATGAAATCAATTAAATTAACTTATTCAATAAAATATGTTTCCGTTATTAAAACTGTATATTCAGATTTAAACATTGTTGTATCAATTGTATTATTACCGAATTTACAGTACATTTGTCGAATTTCGTAAAATTTGCAACAGCCCGTTTAAAGCATTAAATATCATGTTTGTCTTATACAAATATTGAAAACAATAATGTATGCATGACATTCGGATATGTATGTTGAACTTTATATTTTACATAAAGCATAAAAGTATCAAAGCTTCATTATAATTATTTACATTTTAAAGCCACGCAATCCCAATCTATACACCGGAAAAATAATGTAATTGTCTCAAATAAATACATTTATTTGAAAAAATTTAGTTGCGCTAAATAAAGATTTATTTGGAACTAATAAATCCTTTATTGGTGTAAAGAAGTACATCTACAAATATTATTTATTTGCTATAAATACAGTTTTATTTATCTCAAATAAATCATTAATTTGGTACCATTTAAAATAAATTATTTAGTTGTGGTAAAGTGAATTTATTTCGAACTAATACATTATTTTTCTGAGTGTAGCCCTCTTCCATATTTGGTTTTGACAAATGCGTTACTCCATTTACTTAGTTAATGTTTTCCAACTATAAAAATGTTACATGATAATGTGAAAGAAACCTTTAAAAAAATGCTCACCCATAGCATACCCAAAAAATATGCAGTTTCGCCGTAAAATTCCAAAATATAACGGCAAATATAAAAAAGCCCGCCGACGAAAACGTAAAAAGTGTAAATTCTCGATATAAGTATATATAAAACGCAGACAAAGGTTTTTGCACGCGGCGCCGTCACGTAAAGTGTAACACTTGGTCAAGTTTTAAAAGTAAAGTCCTATGTTTTACTGCGCTGAATTATACGCAGTATTTCAGCGGAATGAACAAGCGCATTTTCTTCGTGTTTAAATTTTTATCCTAAAAGCCACAGAATTGTTTTCGAACACCAAAGGTGCGCGATCTTTTACAACCAAAAACTCACACCCGGACTAAATCAGCCAAATATCTGATCCAGTTTCGTGCAACAAGCAAACTTAACTTATACGGCTGCATTTACACTTAAACTTGATATTCTCGATCTACATGATATCTTCTACGTAATTACCAGCGTTTGATATCACCCATGTGTTACAATGTCAAAAACTCCTAAACTTTACCATCAGCTATTAAAACTCCACTTTTTATACCTCGATTAATTAAATATGATACAAGAGCAAGATAACCCAAAGCAACAAGGCAAGCAATAACTTTTCTTTTTACGATTCTCATAATTGTTGTAAAATTATAGAACCCTTACTACGTTACACTATTATTTTCCCCACCACCTTTTTACTGCCGTCGTTTAGCGAAACGCGAACAAAAACGACATTTAAAAGGTAAATAACTTTCCAATTACTCCGACGCCGCACTAAACAAACCACGATTAATACAAGCCATCCGTCGAATGTTTCATAACTGGGGCGTGAATGGAGACTGCGGAAAAACCTTCGGGAAAAATACGCCGCTTAATTACCGCAACGTATTATAAACAATAGAATGGCAGTCACCTGTGTTTTTCAATGTTCCTATCGGCAATTTATTTGCTTTCGCCCGATGGCCCGAAAGTGCCATTATTTCGCTCGTCACAAGCGACTCTACGGCAGTTTTAGCAGGCCGAAATTTACAGCAGAAGCCGGGGTGTATAAATATATCCGCGCATATTGTAATCCGATGCCGCCCCCCGATAATTCTGATTTATACGACGTCGAAAAAAATGCCGCGATCGACGGATTCGGGGGAACCGATCGGCGTATTTACATTTTCAGCCGGTCAAAAAGGTGAAAATTGATTTGCTCATTCGCACGGGTAATCGATGCGAAATTCAAGAGTAATTGATCACAGGCACGCGGAATGCGTTTTATTGAACGCCGAAGTATCTTTTAATTGGTGTTCCTGATTAAGTGAGCTGCTTTTTTCGCATTTTATCGTTGTAATGATAGGTCGAACGACGGACCACCGGTGCGACCGGGGCCAAGATGAATACGTTGCGAGAAACAAATTAGATTTTGGATTTTTTGCTTAGATAACTCTTCCGCTCATTATTATTAATCAGGTATGAAGTTGAAAGTCATTATGGCCGACAGTATAATGGAGTTATGCGAGCGCTTCTTGTAAAGAATCGGAGGTAGGGTTAATTTATCAAAAATTAAAGGCGATTTGGGTTTTCGGCTAAACCACATTTAATTATTTAAAATGAAGAGCTGGAATGGAAAGCGGCTGATTTTAATGTATGCAATTTGGGTATAAAGTGACTTATTTACTGTCGAACTTCATCATAAAGATGTGAGATACAAATCGTAGCGACTCGCAAGTCGTAGAACGTGACTTAAGACAGTCTAGTAGTTAGAGAGTGGTTTTTATGAAGATAATAAAATCTAAGTCGAAAAATGGAAATCTTAAGGGTGTTTCTAAATCCCTATTAAATATACACATAACGCTCTCATAAAAAAATTAAAATAAAATTTCTCTTCTTTATGGCAGATTGTGGCTGCGGATAATGGTTTATTGTTCAAATCGAATTGCTGGAAGTAAAATTTTCAAGTGTTATGACAGTCCTAAAATTTTTACTTTTATTTCAAAGCTTTGGTTTTATTCGTCTATTTTTGGAAAACTGAAATATATAAGAGGTTGCAATTTCACAATTAACTTTAGAGTGCCAAATTCACTTGGGAAAATTTAAGCCATTTGTGCAAGGGCGTTTACGTATTACTTTGTCGATAATCAAAATAGTTCTGGGAGAAATCATCAGTATTTCTTGAATTGGGTATGAAAAGAACTCCTCAAACCCATTTACCCACCGCAAATACCAAACAACTTGCTTTTTCCTGTCAAAACACACTTCCCTTAAATGAAACAATTCATTACAACCCACGTCACTTGGAAATACATGCAGTAACATATAAAAACAGGTACCACTGGTCAAACCTATATACAAATCTTTGTTCAAAATCACTTTCTTATATCAGTTCCAAATCGTTTCCTTAAATTGTTTTCTATAAACTCAACCATTGCAATTTTTAATGAAATAAACTGGCTGGCTAAACGTCGAATGCAACCACCTATATTTTATTTGAGAACGGTACAATTTTGATTGGCTGCGAATTTTCTCCAGCCTATTTTTATGATTTCTAAACAAATTATTAAATCAGTAAATTTAATGGACTAAAAAACTGCGCAACTATCAAATATTAACAAATATTTACTCGCTGTATAATTTACTGACAATCGCTTGAAATTGGATATCGTAAATTCGAAAACCCATCGAATCAACCTGGAAAACAGTGATTGCGCAGTAAAAACATGTAACGTTATTTGAGAACTACGAATCGAGAAAGAAAATATCTAATTGCTGTAAATACAAACCGACCACAAAAATGATTCGAATATCATAAAACGTTTCCCTATCCCAACCCATTAATTCCCTTAATACTAAAACGACTGAATCGAAAAAATCTGATAATCAATTTCAGCTCGATATCGTTGCGAGTAGTTGACAAACATTCGAGAATTATTTTCTCGGTCTCCAGCGGTAAGACAAACATCGAAAGGTAAGGCAATATCACTTATGATAACAAAACTTCAAATTATGATGAAACCAAAATTAAAGTGTTTTGATGGGACGATTCGATCGAGGTAAATAAATTGTAAACCGTTCCACGTAAAAGTTTATCGCTCTTTCAGGACGATATCACCTTGGTTTGTAGAATAGCCATATGATAAAATAAGTGTTTTGATAGCGACGTAGAGGCAAAGAAAACAATCCTTAATACTCGTTCAACTCCTTACTCCCGGCGGAACGCGAGATAAGGCTCTGAGGAAAAGTCCGCGAAATGATAGAAACGGGATACGGTTTTGGCGATTCGTGAAATATCGCGCACGTGTGTTTTACGCGCACATATCGATTCGCCTTCGGCCGTGTTTACCGTGCAATCGCACTCATATTTAAAGCCCCGGCTGCGATCGCTGTCTCGTCGTTCTAATTGCGTTACCATTTTGCAACGTTTTATTCCGCGTAATTCCGAGTAATTACCCCGCGCAACGGTTCCTGCCGAACAAACTTGTAACTTTCGATCTTAATTAACAGCCGAATCCACTTCTGCTTACAATAATTAGCTGCGAGAGGAGAAAAGGTTGTTTAAGATCAAAGTTACTACTTTGATTAACAGATACGAGAGTTTCGGTTTAATTCATCATGAAAAGGCATTTTGAAAAAGTTGGTCCTGATTTCAAGTGGATGATTCACGTTTTCCATTTACGACTTTTTTACGGCTAAGTAGTTTGTGGCTGGGCCGTCAATAAAGTTTGTCTTGCAAAAGTTGGCAAAGTGCAAATAGAAAATTCGTTTGGATTTGGATAAATTTAATTTACGAATATAATTTATTTAATTTTTGATACTATTTAGAACAAGTTGAGGTTACTTTTCGAACAATGGAGAAATTAATTAATTTAATTATTAATTTTTAGTTATTATGGTATTTTTCACCGTTATCTACTATTTTATAATTAATAATTGATGTCATGTTATTGAATAATTGATAAACTAAATAAAACATTTATGAAAACTTCCGAATTACAGCTGAAATCATTTTTATTGCAAATCCCTTCTAACTGAAATCGCGCATTCATATGCATGCGATGGCGTTCACTTAAAAGTCATAAAAGTCGCTTTTTCCGTAGTGAATTAGCACAGTCTCGCCTTAGTTTAGCTGAACATTCGCAGAAGTAATGTAACTATTACTACGCGATGAATTAAATTAGGCATTTGGTACGCGTCACCAATGCAGATCGTACTGTTTTATTAGCCAATAAAATGCAGTGTGCAAATGAAAGGACATAATTAGAATTTTCCGCCTAAAATACAACTCTCGATGTTCAAAAATGTGCAGAACTGGCGCAGCAAAAATAGGTTCAATGTTTACGGAGAAGCACTGCAGTTAAAAACTCTTTGATATTCCGTTCTTGTTTCGTCGATATCGCGCGCAATATCTCAGCAACTAAAATAAACGACGTTTTAAGTTGATCTCGATGTCACCGTAAGTAAATGGCTTTTTAAGCGCATATGTATTATGTGCAATATCGCGAAATATGAATCTTATGATTGCAATGTGTACGATTTATACCGAAATGTATAAACAAACGACAACCGGGAAAATAATAATAAATAAACTTACATTATTTACAGCGACCGATAATTAAATAATACGTAATTCTCCATAAATAAATTAATTGTTTTGTTGTACATTTGTTGATAACAAATAAATCTGAAAGTTGCTCTCACTTTCCAGAATCGAAACTGCCGAGATTCGTACGATTGAAAGCGATTCTTTGCAATTAAAGGCAACAACTTTTCGCGACACACTAATTGCAGAAGTTATTCGAAATGTATGTATTTGCTGTGCCAACGTGCATCTGCAACTGACTGCAGTAATCGATAATAATGATAATATCAACTACATTACAATAGCGTATCCAGTTCCAAAGAGTTCATAACACGTTTTCTGAGTGGCTGCACTTAATAATGTTTAACAAAGTTCGAATGCGTAAGAGCAACAATCTCGGAATGCAAAGTGATAATTTTCGAAACAGTCGCCGTAAAAGGGGCAACTGTAGATGGTTAGATGAGATACTGCTGTGGTATGTGTGGATTAACCCGGAGGACCGTTATTGTTGCATTGGCCATATGAAAAACGGGTCTTCCTTGATGCACGATCCGCAGATAATCGGCAGCCCTTAACTTCCGGTCTTAATTCTAATTAAATATTTCGCTGGATGGTACGAAGAAATGCTGCACGTCTTGTTAGGTAATTTGATGTTTAATCGTGGCTACTGAAACCGCTGTTTTCCGGCGCAACCGTGTCGAATTCACTTAGTTCACCGGCTTTGGATTATAAGAAGCAAGTTGCGCGAAGTGTAATTGGAATCTTGGTTTTGCAAAAATGGCCGACGAAATTGATAAGCACCAAACCGAGTAAAAAACAATCCGAAGTAGATATTTTATGATCAGGTTTTGATCAAAATTAGATCAGAAAGTTGTAGAAACTGACAAAAATATCTCATTTAGGGGCAACTGGGATAAAAGTGATAAGTTTTTCTATACTTTGATAGAAGTATAGAAATCTAAAAAAAATCTAAAAAGTTTGTCAATGAGATCGCGTTTGATCAGGGTTAAATAGTTTTCTAACCAGATTTAGATCATAACTAGATTGTTGAAAACATAGAAGTGATGGTGTATGTGTGAATTAATTATGCAAGAAAATATATACAGGTGACAGTATAAAAATGTAGTGTTTTAAACGTTATTTATCGATGGATATTTTTACCCCATACTTTAACACTGATTATTTTTACCTGAATTGACCCAAAATTGTTTTGGGTCAATGGGGATTGAGTGAAAAAAAGAGTCTGAATTTACTCCAGATCCACTCGTTTATTCGGTAGTTATGTTTTAATGCGCGATTTACTCAGACGTTTTGTGGTTTCGGCATAGGATTTATTTCTCAGATTTAGGTCTTGGTTGAGCATAGGAATTCTATAAACGCGTTCTTCGCATCCGTGTAACCGGGTAAAATGTATAGCCACGTAAATTTTCAAGAGCGTTTTACCTTAGACCAAACTACGAAGGCATTTCTAATGCAGGCCTTGTATAAGGTCTGGTAAACAACTTATGAAGGTGATATAAACCCCTTATCAGAGTCTAAACTGAGACTTGTCTTTACAAGCTTGAAAAATGAAAAGAATGATACAATTTTACTAAAATGAAAAATCATGTTGAGAATGGTATAATTTTACATACACGGTATCGATATTTCTGATGAAAAAGATACCAATTCAGATAAGCAATGTTATTTTTCATGGTAGAACATACAAGTCGGTTTCGAAGACGGTAGGTCAATCGGTCAGGAAACTATGGTTCCGAGAGAATTCCTCAATTACTTCTTATTTATTACCAAAACTGTACTACCAAAAATATATAACAAAAATGATTTAAGCAAGCTAAATATATTTTACATAAGAAAGCTGTACGTAGAAAAATGTGATGTAAAAAATACATAGAAAATCTAATCTCAAAATTAATCCTCGTTGTTTACTATGACAAAACAAATCCGAGTTGAAATATCCCCTTAAAGTGATGTTCAAGTTCTGCTGCCGCGAAGTTAGTGTATTTGTTAATAAAAAACTAAGAGTAATCCTTTCATCATAAATCGACCATAGCGAAATTCTGAAATTTTGAGAGCCTACGACTGGCTGACAATTCAAAATTTTAGTGTGTTGCTTTCACATCGAAAAATGTGAAAAACCAATCGTTTTATTTAAGCGAAAAATGAAAAAATATCACCCAGTTTAATAAATATACATTTCATGGCAAATCTGCTTACATTTTTTCCCAACAATTCAAAGTTTTTGCTTTATTAAATCGTATAAAACAATATATTTTTAACACATTTTCATGCAGTTAAAAATTTAAAAAACAACTTTTTTATTGTAGCCGTGATCATGTTGTTTATAACTTTAACATATTATATATACACATTGAACTTTTTATTACAAATGTTCGCATTCCGAATACTGTGACAAATGTAACTTTATATTGTTACTTTTTTTATACCGTCAAATTGTTGGAATAATAATTATCAAACTCAGGTGCCTTGCACTCGGAAAGACCAAATCGCTTAAAATCGTTCCTGTACTTTAAAGGGTTATGTCCGTAAAAAAACCATTCAACACTCATGTAAAAAAACTAGAAAAATCCTCTGAATTTAAATTCAATATTGCTGAAAGTTATAGCCGTTAAAATTAGCTACATATTATGTAATTTTACGAAAAATACGTAAAATATTCCGCTTGCAACTAAAAAGAAATTTTACATTTCGCAATTTTTCGAACAAATGCGGAGTCGGCGCCAAAAGTTCCATCAGAAGTTTTGTTATCTTGACTGCGGCTATGTACATTTTCTACAATTGTAAACATCACTGCGTGATCGTGCACGTTGTTTTTAGTTTCTTGTGGCAAGTCAAATTTCCTTTCAACCTTTCAGTTATATCCCTAAAAGCGCATATTATTTAGAAAATATTTGAATTTTGAATGCAAAAAATATTTACGAGATATTTAAATTTATTTACTAAATTACAAATATTCCCTATTTATTTTGTTTGTAAAATATTGTGCACATATTTATAAACATTTAAAACAGTTAGAAAATAGTTTCTAACTGTTAACATGTGACATTAAATATTTACTTCATTTTTTTCAAATATGTAGAAAACAATCTGCGCAATTAGAGATAGGTTACATAACCTCAAATTTAGCAGTTTTCCAGTGAAAGACATTCCTAACTTTTTGCGAAAAATTTCGTCGCAAGCAGAATTTTCCGTCACGATGGAAAATTACGTTACCTTCTACTCCAACCATCTTCCACAATATATTACAGAATTTTCCAATTTTTTCCACTACAGCGCGCCCGCGCAACCACCTTCTGCTGTCAGCTCAGCTAATTTGATCCAAAAATGACGGATCGCCCGGGTCAATAGCTGTCTGAAGTTCGAAACGACGAAATTAACGAACGAAAACAGCGCCAGCGACAAAGGATTTTGTAATTGAGCGCGCGTCGCCAAGTTGGAGACGGAAGTCGGACAATCTCGGCAAGCAAAGTACTGATTTTCGAAGCGCGCCGCGCCGTAAAGGGCATTACCGCAGGCACAGCCGAATAAGTTGCCGCATCCGAGTGGGTTAATTAATAGTTGGCGCTCGGGCGCGCAAACTTTCTGATTAGTATGAAAAATGGAAGCTGTAACGTGTGTTTAAAGTAAGACCCGGGCTCGGGCGCGGGAGCGTGTTACGACTATTTGCCCTAGTGTTGATTGTAGATTGACTGCAATCGCGTTTGAGAAGAGAGGCGGCGTAATTATGACGGCGTCCAGTACCAACAGCTTTCCTGTGTCGCTTTGTGGTCATGCACGTGCATGCACGACACGTATATATCTGGCTATTTGATCTGACCCGCCATTTACTCAAATGACGTGAAATTCAACAAAGTTTCTGAGTGGCGTTAGGGCGCTCTGTTCTGTCTCGTATCCGCAAGCCTGTCCACTTCCCGCTTTCCGCAACAATGTTTAGTTCCATTTGGCCGCGCCGTGAACAGTCCCAGGCTCAATCAGCCCGCCATTTTCGCGCTTCTTTTCATCCGACCGCATTTGCGCACTTGCGTCAATCACTCATATTAACGTCCGGCTAACTAAATACAGCCGTGCCAATTCTGCCTTACCAAGACCGCAGGACTAACGTTCCGCATTTTCACCTTCTTTACGTCATTTTGACCGTTATAAATTTACAGACAGTTATTTTTCAATAGGAAACATTTGTGATAGTAAATTCACCTAATGTTACACGAAAAATATAAAGATAGTAATATGAGAAAAACAAATGAAGAACAAATATTTTGTTGATTTGCTTCAATCGATTTGATCGTGTTTCAGAACGGTTAAACATTTTCTGTTTGAGAGAAAGTGCCAATCTTTTCGAGGAAGTTATGACTGGAGTCAAAAAGAATTGCATTAAAATGGAATTTTTCACTTAAAAACGACACTTTTGCTGCAAAAGTAATAGTACATTACACCACTAGGGAGGGAATTTCGTATTTCGAAACGAGTGAACTTCCGGAGCGAGGTGAAGCCGAGTTCTGGAAGGAACGAGTGAGAAATCGAAATTCCCCCCGTAGTGTGTACGATATTTTCCCTTA
>JABFPB010006665.1:0-11782 GCA_022817645.1 Ceratoteleas bidentatus | reverse complement strand
ATGTTTCTTTGTTGTATTAATGTATTTTCGTGTTCTCAATATAAAAACGATACACGCGTGATGCCAGTCGGACAGTCACTGCCTCGTCCGCGTTGACCTTGCCGGTCGCAATTGTCTTTTCTTCTTGAAAAAACATGTTGCGATGTTGATATTGACACATGCGCGTCTTACGCGTCGTTTCGCGTAAGACGCGCATGTGTCAATATGGCAACATGCCGCCGCCCTTGAAAGGACTGCCTTTCAACAAAAGTGTACAATTATAATATGTTCGAGATCATTGTTCTAGGGGTAATGTACACAATTTTGTCAAGGGGCGCTTATAAGTACCGGTTGCAGTTTTTACATCAACTACGCGTACAACATTGTCTTGTCCCGGATAGAGTTTCACAATTCGCCCTAACTTCCAATGCATCGGATGAGTATATTCGCTTCTCTCAATACAACCATCATTCCCTCTTCAATAGACACGCGATCTTGCTTCCATTTGCTTCTATGTTGCAATTGAGAAAGGTATTCACATGACCATCGTTTCCAAAAGGTTTGTTTAATCTGTTCCAATACTTGATAGCGAGTCAACGGGTTTGCGTTCATTTCCGTCACGTCAGGCTCCGCGATAGCCGTCAGTGGGCGTCCTATCAAGAAATGGCCAGGAGTTAAGGGATTGAGGTCGTTAGGGTTAAACGATAATGGCGTCAACGGTCTCGAATTTAATATGGTTTCTACCTGGCATAACAATGTGGAGAATTCTTCAAAAGTCAACCGGAAATCTCCATAAATTCTCTTCAGGTGCGATTTACATGATTTCACTGCGGACTCCCATAGCCCACCCATATGAGGAGCTTGAGGGGGGTTGAAATGCCATTCAATGGATTGCTCTAATAGAAAATTATTGACATGATCGTTATGATTTTGAAGGGCTTCATATACAGTTTTAAGGAACCCGTCTGCACCCACGAAATTTGTGCCGTTATCCGAGAATATAGCTGAACATTTTCCGCGACGTGAAATGAACCTCTTCAGGGCATTGACAAATTACGCTGAGCTCAGGTCAGACACCGCCTCCAAGTGTAGAGCCTTCGTCGCCATGCACACAATGGCCCTCCAAAATCCACTCCTGTATTCGTGAAAGGGGGGAGGCGGATACTCGCGCAGGAGGAAGGCTATCCATGAATTGATCCGGACTCACTGGATTTGCCCTGAAGCAAACGATACAGTTACGTAGAACTCCTTTCACCGTGCTCATGCCTGAAATCGGCCAGTATCTCATCCTCATTGTCGCTAAGAGTCCTTGTGGACCTAGATGTAAATTCTGCAAGTGCAATTCCCTGATGACCATTTTCGTGAATGGGTGCGGGCTCGGTAGAATAGCGGGGTGCTTTTGGTCATAGTCGAGTGTCGATCTCCTCAAGCGGCCTCCAACTCTCAATGTACCGTCAGTGTCCAAGAATGGGTCCAACTCGACGAGCTTGCCCTGCTTCGTAACTGCCCTATGTTTCTCGAGATCACCAAACACGCTGGGGAACCCTTGCCTTTGCGCCATCCTAGTCAGTGCCGACATGCTCCTCTCCAGTTCCTCCCTGCGGAGTGATCCTGAAGCCCTAGGCCCATCAATCGGTCGCGCGTTACAACTAAACCTGAGACAATATGCCACAACTCTCCTCAATTTCGGACTAGCGTCGCAAGATCGCCCATTGTAATAAATAGGATCGTTAAATAACACACTCAAACAAGGTACACACTACACACTTGAAGAACAAGGGGTAAGTCAGATTCCGATTGCATATATTACCGACAATAGATCATAGCCGAATTCACCGTATTGTTTTATTTCTAAACTGACTTTCGCCTTCTCTTCAAAACACACAATTTAAAATCAGCTTGCTATTTCAGTCTGTTTATCTCGTAGCAGCAAAAACAGAAATACTCGAAACTATTTCGTGTTTATCCGCTTTAGTCAAGCCGGTATTTATGTTTCGTGGATGTCAACAAACCGATATCACAAATCGCGGGCGGAATATAACTACCGAAATATTTTCGAGCCTTTTCAATAAAATTCCCGGGTTACAATTCGTACGAAGAAACCTGATGATCGGCCGCTCCCTGATGACAGCTGCTGATGACGGCGCCCCGCTGGCTCAGCGCCCGCTGCTCCCGGTGGCGCCGCCTTGAACTGGCACCCGTTGATGGTGGTGGTGGGGCACTGCTCTCTCGAAACCTTCTGCTGCTATTTGTTGCGGCGGCACGATGATTCGCGCTCGCTGCTCGTGATGATAGCGGCGTGCTGGCACGACACCCGCTGGCGGATGTGGCGGTGCCCCGAAGCACCCGTTGCTCGATGACGGCACGCTGACACACGTCCGCTGCTCGTGATGGCGGCGCGGTGCCGCGAAGCTGCTGATGAACGTGGCGGCGCCTTGGCACACGCACGCTGCAGCTAGTGGCGACGGCGCGATGACTCGCGCTCACTGCTCGTGATGATGGCGGTGAGCTGGCGCAACACCCGCTGGCGGATGTAGCGGTGCCCTAAAGCACGCACGCTACTGCTAATGGCAGCGGCGCGACGACTCTCACCCGTTGCTCAAGATGATGGCGCGCTGACACACGTCCGCTGCTCGTGATGGCGGCGCGCTGGCGCGAAGCTGCTCGTGATGATGGCGGCTTGCTGGAGCCACATCTACTGCCGAATGTGGCGGCACCCTGGCGCATACACACTGCTACTGGTGGTGGTGGCGCGATGATTCGCTCGTGATGATGACGCGCTGGAGCGACACCTGCTAGCGGATGTGGTGGTAACCTGGTGTACCCACGGTGCTAATGGTGCTGACGGCACGCTGATACGCGCCCGATTCTGGTGATGGCGGCTCGCTGACTCACATTGCCGGCTGTGTTGAGTGGCGGGCCGCTTTGGTCGTTGGGTGTGCGGAGGAAAAAATTCCCTGGTGCCGCTATCCGTCCTGAGACTACCGGATCACTGATGCTGCAGATTAATAGGGAGGAATCCCATCCGCATGCTTCTCTACCGAGCCGATGCCACGTAACTGCGTGGGATGTTGAAAAATGGCGGCGTGCTACTCAAACTTGTGTTGTCCGACTTAAAAATGGCACCACGTGTGATTTAGTATTTACCGTTTTTCATGTATCCGTGATCGAAGGACCATATTGAAGCCTCAATGTGAGGTATTTGACATTAAATGAAAGAAATATGTTTCTTTGTTGTATTAATGTATTTTCGTGTTCTCAATATAAAAACGATACACGCGTGATGCCAGTCGGACAGTCGCTGCCTTGTCCGCGTTGACCTTGCCGGTCGCAATTGTCCTTTCTTCGCGCACAGAGCGCGCTATCGTCGTTTCGCGTAAGACGCGCATGTGTCAATATCGCAACTCGGGATCGGGAATAATGATTCTGTAAACTCGATTGGCCCCTCGATAATCAAGTAGAAATACTGCCGAATCGGAATATTTATGATCATTTCGGGCAGATCTCAGGTGAATTCCCCCGGAAGTGAGCATCCGAGTTGCAAGAGAGCGTCTGTCTCGGGATCGCGGATTCTGAATCACAAATTTCGATTGGCCCCTCGATAAACAAGATGAAAATTGTAAAATTTAATCACTTCTGACCATTTCAGACATGCCTGATGTGATTTCGCTCGCGGAAATGAGCTTCAGAGTTGCAAGTGAGCGGCCATTTCGATTCCGCGGATTATGAGTTTTTTTCAAAATTCGGTTGGGTCCTCGATAATCGAATTGAAAATTGTCAGCCTGATCGTTTCTGAACATTTCAGATATGCCTGACATGATTCCCCTCGCGGAAATGAGCTTCCGAGTTACGAGAGGGAGACTACCTCGCGTTCGGGAATTCCGAGTATGAACATTCGGTTGGGTCTTCAATAATCTAATTGAAATTTGCCAAATCGAAACAGTTTTGACCATTTCAGACATGCCTGAGGTAATTTCTCCCGCGGAATTGAATTGTTCAGAGTCATATATTTAATTATGAATTTTGCGAATTTTTTTCACTGTGATCCCGAATGAATTTTTGGCTCAAACTGTGGCAATCGAAAGCCCGTTCCGCGGCGGAATCGTGGACAAATTATCAAATGACAGAGTCAAATGTTTTTCAGCTATCAAAAGTCATATCTTCAACGACGATTATGAATTTTATGAAGTTTTTTCACTGTGATCCCGAATGAATTTTTGGCTCAAAATGTAGCAATCGAGAGCCCGTTCCGCGGCGATTTCGTGGACAAATTCTCAAGTGGCAGAGACAAATTTTTTTCAGCTATCAAATGTCATATCTTCAACGACAATCATGAGTTTTGCGAATTTTTTTCACTGTGACACTGGGATCAATATATGCCTCTGAACCTCAATTCTGCGGGGGAAATTACCTCAGGCATGTCTGAAATGGTCAGAAATTCCATGTGGCAATTTTCAATTTGATTATCGAAGACCTAACCGAATGTTCATACTCGGAATTCCCGGTCTCGAGATAGTCTCCCTCTTGTAACTCGGAAGCTCATTTCCGCGAGGGGAATCATCTCAGACATGTCTGAAATGTTCAGAAACGATTCAGTTTAACAATTTTCAATTCGATTATCGAGGGGCCAACAGAATTTTGAATCTCAGAATTGGCGAAATCGAGATAGCCGCTCACTTCCAACCGAAATATGTGATTCAGAATCCGCGATCCCGAGATATCTGCTCACTTGCAACTCGGAAGCTCAATTCCGCGGGGGAAATCACCTCAGGCATATGTGAAATGGTACAAAATTATTCGATTTGAAAATTTTCAAAATGATTATCGAGGGGTCAATCGCATTTTCAGAATCGGGATCCACGATCCGAGATAGCCGGTCATTTGCAATTCGGAAGTTCATTTCCGTAGGGGAAATTACCTCAGGTGAGTCTGAAATGATCATAAAAATGATCATTTCAGACATTTTAAGTCAAAAAAGATTAAACGATCTTTCTCAAGAACCCGTTTGAAATTGCACACATGAAGAAAAAGGTCATGATATTCATGAAACAAATAAAAAATTTCACGTGAATTATAATAAAATACATTGCCAGTCCAAAGAGTGGTTGCTGTGAACCAGCTGGTTTCAAAATTTAACCAAAATTCAGTCTTTGCAGTCCCCTACTTCGAATCGGGCCGAACGGGTTGTGGTCGGGTACGGGTCACCGATTACACCCGAGTATATCCAAACGCGCAACCGTTCCCGGGTGCATGATCTATCGATAGTGACAGTCGGGCTAATTTATAATGAAGGAGTATGTGCGGTTAGTCGCTTACATGGGACCAGCATTTCCGTACTAGGGTTCGCTTGGTCATATCGCCTCAATCGGGTTTTTGGGTTCGTTCGGGTACCCGAGTTCAATCGGGTATTCCGCGCTTAGTCGGTTAGTCGAGCGTACCGAAGATAATCGGGTACCCGAACCCGGCCCAAACCCGCTGGTAATACCCAAACCCGGCCGGAACCTGACCAAAATCGTACCCGCAACACGCATAACACGTCTGAAGTTTAGTCAACCTCTTGCCGACAAAAAATGTGTGCCATATGCGGCGTAGTAGATTTTTTTAATGAAATAATTACATTTTTTCGCCCATAACTTTTTAACGAGTGGAAAAAAACATATAGTTGTAATGAAATGTAACGCGACAATTTTTCGATCTGCGTCCCTTCGCCACCTCGGAATTAATTAAGATAATAAGAAAAGGTAATACTCAGGATCGCCATTCGGGCTGTTACTCCCGAAATTCAAACGATACAAACACAAGATTAATTCCGAAGTGAAGCGGAAAACTTTTGGTCCACGCAATCGGAACTCACTGCGGAATATCCAGGCAAGGATCCTTTGTATATTGGCTTCGACACTCAAAATTAAAAACAAACAAAAATTCCGTTACCAATTTTCATTTATTCAAATCTTGGATAAAGTCGATTCGAATAGTACATTGTTCACCTAGGGAGGGAAATAGGCCATTCCCGACGAGTGAATTTCATGAGGCGAAGCCGAGTGCTATTCACGAGTCGTAAGGCCCAATTTCTTTCCCGAGTTGAACACGATACTTTTTGTGACAAGTGCAATACTAATAAAAATATTACTGGACACATAAATATAATTTAAAATAAATATAATTTGGAATGTGTAATATTTGATAAGCATTCTAGTGTGAAAATGTGGTGTAAAAACAATCGGCCCTCAAAAGGGCCGATTGTTTTTACACGTTGAAAATTCGTAAAATGGTAAAATGGATTTTTACACTGGAACAGTTATTAAGGGAAATTGTGAATGGGGTTGAGGGAGGTATTTCAAATACTCGTTCACAGTTTCCGTAATTTATGCTTATTTGCGGACAATTAGAAGTAGAAGGTTGATTATCTCGCGGACAATTAGAAGTGGAAGGTTGATTATCTCGCGGACAATTAGAAGTGGAAGTTTGATTATCTCCTAGCTGTAACCGGTATTTTCGTCGTATTTTCTTCAGTCGCTTTGTTAGAAGTTTGAGGTAAGGTAATCGATTCTATTTGATTTCCAATTTTCCGTTTGTTTGCCAGCGAATTTTGAATATAACCTTCAGCAAATGTAGACGATATCCAGCCACCGTGAAGTTTCAGCGTAGTTATATCTGCTCCTGCGTTAACAAGTCCTAAAGAAGCTGAGATCTCCTTTGGAATTGCGCTAATTTTATTTTTACCCATATTTTGAATAGTACATCGATACCTGGGTCGAATAAGGTGCCAACTCAATCTTGCAGCGAATAAGGTGCCAATGCAAACTTGCAGTGAAAAAGGTGCCGATTCAAACTTGTAGTGAATAAGGTGCCATTGCAGAGCTCGGCCGATTAAGGTGCCGTTTCAGAGTTCGGCCGAATAAGGTGCCGATTCAAACTTGCAGTGATTCAAACCTGCAGTACCTGAAGTCCTGCCTTACGGGCGAAGCTGGTTACTTACTTCAGCCACTTACGCTCAACGATGCAAATTACACCACGGCATGGGAAACCTTGTGCTCCAGGTATCAGGTGGAGTGAATAATCATTTCCGCCTTGCTCAACAAAATGGTAACCTTGCCAGAAGTGACTCACGACAGTCTGCAAAAACTTAAACAAATGAGGGACACATAAAAAACGGTGCTCGATTCCGTAAATAATATAGGTTGTAACACCATAAATTGGGTGTTACCCGCTTGTAATTCAGCTATTAACAAATAAGTTCAACAATGAGCTAAGGCAGGACTGGGAAACTGAGATAAGCCAGCACAAATATCCGAAGTTAAAGGAGTTCCAGAGCTTCTTGGATGGCAAGATTCGAGTGCTCGAGGTTATTCTACCTTCTGCGCACCAAGAGCACCGGGGAAAGAGGGCTCCAGAAAGGTCCCAGCTCAAATCCTTTAATTCCTCGATCAAACCCAAAGGGATGAAATGCAAGGTGTGTGGACAATCACACTTCATACTGTCATGCCAGAAATTTTTAGCAATGACAGTCAAAGAGCGACATCAAACTAGATCTAAACTGAGACTATGCGCCAACTGTTTGTCTCCCAATCACGACTCTCGATCCTGTACAAGCACTTACAAGTGCAAAAAATGTAACAGAGAACACCATACGTTATTACATTTTGAGACTCCACAAACAATATCGGTCTCACAAGAAAAACAGCTAAGAATGGCAACGAACAAAGGGAGGAAAAAACTGTCACGGGATCTGGCTCCACCCTAGCCAGTACCTCAGGAGGATCAATCCATTCCTGCTTAAGCACTGCTTGCGAGCGCTCGGTTTTGCTAGCAACTGCATTAGTACAAATGAAGTCTCCTTACAGGACAACAATCGTTCGAGCCCTGATCGACTCAGGTTCAGAGACCACATTTGTGAACGAATCTCTCGCTCATGAATTGAGATTGCCACGAAAGAAGGTCAATGTAGGAGTAATCGGAATCGGCAGAGTCGAATGCCGTACACTGAAATCGAAAGTGTCCTTTGTCATAATTCCTACCTTCAGCTCTGGTTTCAGCATGACCATCCACCCTTATGTATTGCAGGAGATCACGGCTCGAAATCGCTCGCTGGGTGAACATTGGAGCGCACACGCGGTTCACGGAACTGGTTGGATTTTGCGACGCGTCCAAAATGGCACATTCCGCCGCCATTTATGTCAGGACTACCGATGTGACAAACACGACAACATCCAGCTTGCTTCTAGCAAAATCAAAGGTAGCTCCGCTCAAAGTTGTTTCCATTCCCAAATTGGAATTATGCGGAGCCGAGCTTCTTGCCCGTTTAATGGCAGCAACTTTAAAGACCTTCCAAGGAAAAATTGATCAAGTCCGTTGTTATAGCGATTCCAATGTCGCACTGGATTGGTTTGCGAAACCACCCAGAACTTGGCAAGCATTTGTAGCCAACAGAGTGACCAAAATTCACCAATACTTATCTGATCAGCAATGGCGCCATGTACGTACCAAGTACAACCCAGTACAACTCTAGGGGAGTCTCGCTGAAAACACTTTTAACCTCAGATCTCTGGTGGAAAGGACCTGAAGAGGGGCGACAGGATGCAGACCTCCTTAATTCACAAGAATTAGTCGAAGTTGAGAAAGAAGCTAGGAAAACACATGTCCTACTCGTTCACAAGAAAGTATCCTTCGTGGCAAAATTTTCCAAGTGGTCCAAACTGCTGCGGGTGACAGCATTGCAATTCAAGTTCCTGGAATGTTGCAGGTCAAAGCTTTTGAGGAAAACCAAAGCACCTCGCTACCGGGGAAGGTTGGTTCAATTTTCTCAATACTACCTGTCCAGAGAAATTTTGGACAGAGCGGAAACTTTTCTCATAAAGTACGCACAGGAAAGCGAATTGTCGGAAGTAATAACAGCACTGAAGAAAAATAAACCATCGATAAGAAGTCAGCTGCCAGAGAGATGTGCCCGTTTTTGGATGAGGCGGGCATATTGCGAGTAGAGGGCCGGCTAAATTTTTCCGCTTTACCCCTTTCACAAAAACATCCAATAATTCTTCCACGTCATCACATCACCACACTTCTAATTCGCTACATACACGAATCCAACCTGCACGGCGGGTTGCAATTAACTTTGCACTTACTGCGCCTAAGTTACTGGATTGTGCATGCTAGAAGCACAGTAAAAACCATTTTGAAAATGCGCCACCTGCGCCAAACAACGGGCGGAGATGGGTGTACAGCAAATGAGCCCATTACCAAGTACGAGATGCACTCCATCAAGGCCATTTTCTCACGTTGGCATCGACTATACTGGGCCATTTTTGACGAGACTGAGTGCAGGCCGCGAACACAAAACGGGAAAATCATATGTCGCGGTGTTTATCTGCTTTGCAACAAAGGCAGTTCACCTTGAACTAGTGTCCGACTATAGCACCAAAGCGTTTTTTGCTGTCCTTAGGCGATTTGTATCGCGCCGGGGAAATCCCGTTCACGATCTACAGTGACAATGGATCAAATTTTAAAGGAGCACAAGCTGATCTGCGTAGAGCACTTAAGTCGGCGATCCGCGATTACGATGTACAAAATACTTTCGCCGCTGAAAGCATACGCTCGGAGTTCATCCCCCCTGCCGCGCCACACCGCGGCAGGTTATGGGAATCGGCAGTCAAAGTGGTGAAATACCATCTACGCCGTTCAGTCGGAGTATTCTACCCGACGTATGAAGAATTTCAGACACTCCTGTGTCAAATAGAGGCGTGCCTGAATTCGAGACCGCTGACCGCGCTGCTCGACGACGCTCACGACCCGCAGGCACAGAGCGTCGGGTATGAGCGTGACACCAGGGTATTTTTTGATTGGCTCAACCCTAAAATTAGTCCCGGAGAGGAGCTTGCTCGATCTCCGCGAGAGCGGTCTAAATCGATGGCGAGCGGTTCAACGGATTATGCAATCATATTGGCACCGCTGGAGCACGGAGTATCTGGCTACTCTCCATGCTCGGAAAAAGTGGAGAGAAAAGGTTCCTGAAATCAAGCTCGGGGACATCGTCATCCAACGCGATCAAAATCGCTCACCCAGTCATTGGCCATTAGCCCGCGTAGTGAAATTAGTCCCCAGCAAAGACGGATTAATTCGCACTTATCGAGTCAAAACGGCTGTGGGAAAGTACGAACGACCCGTAAATCAGCTCTGCCGGCTACCAGTTGGGGACGACCCGACCTAAATTGAGTCATAAATTCATAAACTAAAATTTTCTTCGAATATTTTACTATGATTCATAATACCAGTATTCCGAGATATTATTTCAAATTTCGCCGAAAATAACTCGGCAGACCAAATCAAAAATAATGCTCGACGCTACGAGCTCAGCGGACAGATACCGCCAGTTTTACTTTTGTGGTTGGTGCGAACAAGAGCTCAAAATGAGCGACACTCTCGAAATCGGGGTTGACGTAGATCTCGCGGATTTCGATATCGACGCGATTTTGGATACCCGAAACGAAGGCAGCATAAGGACCCCCGCAGTTACCGACGACTATAGTCGTTTGATGCAGCAGGAATTCGACGCGGTATGGTGCTAAGACCTGATTACCGGATACGACCCGTCCTTCCTGGCACCAGGTTGGGGCCGAGTCATGGAGGAAGCACCACCAGACTATACTCCTACACCGCTGAACCTGTTGGAGGTCCGCAAACGAACTGCTGGTCTTAGTACGGATCCAATCGCTTCGAAGCGTCGACTTGAGGAATCGAACGGAGACGACCCCGACACCCTGACCTTTAGCGTACAGTCCGCTGACTGCGGTAATGAAAACGAGGCCAACGCTCCACACCAGGTGTGCAGCGACACCGACGTTGCTCGACAGCCTCGTCGACTGGAGGATCTGATAGACAAGGCCCCTGCTCCACCTCCATTCCCGATCCAACAAGCGGCCCCTGCGCCCCCGGATGATGTTGACGGGCCTTTCGTGCCACGGCGCCATCAGTTAATGGAACACTCGAGCTACTTCATAGTGCATACGTTTCGCCAGGAAAACTGCCCTCGAGTTGTCGCCAGCCAAAACACCATTTCCTGCACATCAAAATGCTGCCATTACCACCACAAGGTCATGGCCGATCAACTTGGAGCGAACACGTGGTGGAGAAAACGTTTGACGCAAGGTAAGGCGACCGCTCGAACAAACCGGGCCGGCGTCCTGAAAATGGTGTGGTTCAACCCTGTTGAAAAAAATCATATGCGTATCGCATATGTGAAACGCATATGCGAACACATATGAGAAATTGGCATGCGAAACGCATATGCGAAACACATAAGAGAAACGCATATGAGAAACGCATATGAGAAACGCATATGTAAAACTCATGTGCGAGATGCAAATACGGAAGCTGGGGATAAACGCATATGTGAAATGCATATCCTATTTCCCACATGGGGAAGGCATGTGAGAATTACATGTAAGGAACGCATATGAGAAACACATATGTGAAACGCATATGCGAAACACATATGTGGAACGCAAATGAGAAATGCTTTTGCCAACGACATGGCTATTTCCCACATGGGAAACGCATATGAGAAACGCATGTGTGAAATCCATACGCGAAACACGAATGTGGAACAGATATGAGAAACGCATGTGTGAAACCCATACGCGCAACACATATGTGGAACACATATGTGAAACCTATATGCGAAATTAAAGTTGATTTGTGTATTGCTCACCCCCGTATGTGTAATTGTATCCTTTTTTGAATAAACATCAGCTGAAAGAAAAAAATGTTTTCTGGGAAAGAAATTACATCTGGTTGTGGGTAAACATAT
>JABFPB010006664.1:0-11779 GCA_022817645.1 Ceratoteleas bidentatus | reverse complement strand
GCAGTAACTCCATTTTAATGCTAGGCCAAAATTTAGCTACGGCCCGTAGCTAAAACGCGACGTTTTTTCTCTCTGTGCGGCTATAGCAAACCGATATTTTTAAGAGTGTAACTGCCATCCAGTCGAAGCCCCGTAACTGCCATCCAGTCGAAGAATTGCATCGCTCTTCAAGAACTTGCCTTCATCTTGCGGAGCGATGCAATTCTGTTTATCCGTCTCTTTCACGAATCCGGATTCGTCAAATCCCCGATCAATGCAGTGCTTTTAATTGAACCTCGCAAGTTTACGAACGAGATAGCAGTGACGGAATGGTCTTGGAATCGCGCCATCTGGCTTAGCTTGAATCAACGAAGGTAACACCTTTCAATGACCGCGACTCTTTTATCAGTTCGACGCCGTGAATTTGAACGGGCTCTCGATTTCTGCGCAGATATCGAAATGACGTTCTTTCGTCGCCCAAGTCCCGTTAGTTTTTTAGGGTTGAAAGGGACGGCTTACCCGGTCACAACGACGAAAAAATCCATTATGTTCCAGATGTTGCGAAGATAGGAACCGCGATGGAGAACGAAGCCGAGGGCGAGGATCTTGAGACTCGCCTCCACGCAGAAGATCGCGAGGAAATAAATCTCCGTGGACTCGAGCTTCTGTGCGAGGACGGTCTTGTCTTGGCATGGCAGGTGTTCCTCGAGTGCGAGCACCACGCAGTTCGCGATGATGGTGAGAAGGACGGCGTATTCGAAGGGCGGCCACTCGATGATGAAGCGGGTGTGCCTTCTTATACAGTTATCCTCGCTCAGGATGAACAGTGACGTAGGCCCCTTAGCGCCCACGCCCCCACCCGCCCCTCCACCCTGATCCCGGCCTGGCGCCATCGCCAACTGACCAGTTACCTATAAACAATCAAGAAGACCATTTCAACTAGGCATTTCGAGTGGTGGCTTAGAATATTAGTGTGCTTGAATTGTCACTCCCAAAGAAGTAGACTGTGGTTTACAGTCTTGACTACACTGAGAAAACAAATTCGTAAAACTTTACGAATTCGTTAAGGAATTAGACTTTGTGTTGGTAGTTCGCATCGAATCCTTGTGATTGACTCTAATTTCTGCGAACCTCAATTCGTGACGATTTAAGAAAAAATTCGTACTTTTTGCGATATAAATCGTAGAAGTTACGATATATATTGCACTGTTTACGAATTGGTTTTCTCAATGTCTAGTTTACAACCTTGACTGTAGTTTTAACAGGCTTGACTGTAGTCTCAATAGTCTGGACTGTAGTTTAACAGTCTTGAATTTAGTTTTAACCAGCGTGGAAAAAAATTAATCTGGATTCGATTTGGTGCCAAATTGTATCCAGACTGTATCCAAACTACATCAAGCCTCTTTTTAGTCTGGCTATAGTCTGGGTCAGGACACATGCCAGACTTTATCCCTACTGATACCAGATTACATCCAGACTGAAATGAGTCTGGATACAGTCTGGATACAGTCTGGCATGTGTCCCGACTGTATCCAGACTGTATCCAAACTACATCAAGGCTCTTTTTAGTCTGGCTATAGTCTGGGTCAGGACACATGCCGGACTTTATCCCTACTGATACCAGATTACATCCAGACTGAAATGAGTCTGGATACAGTCTGGCATGTGTCCCGACCCAGACTATATCAGACTAAAAAGAGTCTGGTTGTAATCTGGATACAATCTAGAAACAGTCTGGATACAATCTGGCAATAGTATGTGTAGCCAGATCGAATCCAGATTGATTTTTTTCATCAGGGAACAGTCTCATTGTAGTTTTAACAGTCTCTTCCTGTGCACTTATTCGATGAAAACAATAATTTCTGTAATACACATAAGTTGATCTGTCAAATTCACTGGCCGAGTGTGATAAGAATGTGTTTTGAAAAGTTAAAGTCACATCCTAAGCTGTTGCCTAAATAGTTGTAAGCTCCAAAAATTTGAATCTAGTTTTGAAATGTGAGGTAAAGTGATTATTTCATAATTGATTAACAATTTCCGATAAGTCAAATAGGCAGTCATGATTAAACTATGCATAACATTAATATTAATTGCCTGTGGTTGTGCTTTTAATAGAAGGCACCAACCATAATGTCATAGCATTATGACATTAGAGCCTAAATATAGAAGGAAATAATTTTTCAGTAAATTTTGAACAGGTAGGAGGATAGAAAGTTATGTCAAAAAAGACTTCAGAAATTTTTTCAAAAGAAAAAATTTCTGAAAGGTCCCAATTTTGAAACTTGTTCATACATTTCCTTTATACGGTTTTATCTATAAACGTAAAAATAAGAAAAGTCTTAAAATTTACGAAAAAATTTCCCATAGAGAAATATCTGCGATTTGCCGACGTTGCAATCGGCCTAGTATTGGCCCAACCCTAGCTGCCATTCTTAGAAAACAGTCGGAATGCAACCCGGGTGTACTTTGGCCCATTTGATTCATAAACAATCGGCCCAACGTTGGTACAACGATAACAATTTGCATCGCCAAAGAATAAAATCGACCGTCGATCCAAGCTTAGCCCTGTATGGGCTCATGCTTAGAGATATTAATTTTGATAAATTACAAATTTATCTTGTTTTATTACAAATAAATACAAAAACAAGGTAAATTATAAACTGTACTTGCAGTGAATATTATAATATGTTTTTTTCCATTTAAAAACAATCGACTAAGATCGAATAATGGCCCCAGAGGCTTCCCGCGTTTCACTCCAATCTTGGGCAAACGCTTAAGGTGATGTAGTACGGATTGATTAACTCTGAATCGGCCATTTTGCACCAAACGTGATATTTTTTCAAAAATTCATAAACTAAATAATAGTTTTGAAACCCGTGAAATCACGAGATTCTTTGTTAAACAAGAAAAATGTCTGTAGATTTTGGAACAAGATTGGTTAAATATTGAAGCCGTGTGAGGGAACGCGTTTTGAATGAAAAATATCTAACCCCAAAACCTTTGGACAAAACGCTTTCACTAAATACCAAGTCAAGCAATATCTGATATTCATGAAAATTTGACAAAATGATCCTTATGAATTCAACAATGGAATGATTTAACCGTTTTATCATATCCATTGTAGTTTTCCAGATATTTAATTAAATTGCAAGAAATGCACTGAATGCCGATAATGTAGGAATCGGAAAAGTGTAACATCACATTAATGGCCAACAAAATGGCGCTGCTAAAAACACTAAAATTTTCCTCGAGTGCAGTTGAATGTAGCAATATTTTTCAGAATCATTTATCGTTTGAATAATGCATTGGTATTTTATTAAACAAATAATTTACGTAGAATCTCCAAAATCGTGGTAATAAATTGACGAATCCAATTTTGAACCCAACAACGAATAAACAATTGCTGAAATGTCAGACATTATAAATTCTTCTTTGGAAATGGAAGTTTATTTAGACCTGACAGCTATCTTATGTTTCATTTTGAATGAGTTCTTTCAAATCGATTGGTTTCCAAAATAATGAGTTTACAGTGGAATATTGACTTCTTGTGATAAACGCAAACATGTTTTACACGATATACTATTCCGGGATCGTCGAGCAATCACTTGGTCTGCTCAAAATATTGCTGATTTAATCTCTTTATTGAACGATGCGTGGAATATAATTCGGACTTCTCTCATGTGCAAAAAAGGAACCAGAATTGGTCCATGCACACTCTATCATGCAAACAGAATCGCTGATGGACGTGATTTTGCTTGATACATCAACTTTAAAACTTGAATACATCATTCTAGACACTTAAAGGGTTTGAATAATGCAAAAAATATTTTACAGCTTTCCATCAACTTCGCGTTTAATTTTTAATTACAATTCTTTGTTCCGTTGAGTTTGGAAACGAATTGCGACAAATGAATTACCGTTACAATAACTGCTTTTTCATAATGATAACAGCAATTTTAATGCCACGACGAGTAAAGTTTGGTGAACCGTAAGGCAAAAACATGCGATGTTGCGCTACTTGTACTTTTACATGGAAAATGCTGATAACGATAATAAAAAGTTGCGCTATGAAATCATATTTTAAAACGTAAGTCTGTAATATAAAATGCTCGTCGCGATGATTTATTAAATGTAAGCTTCAATTAGTAACTACGCCAGCAATTTCGCACACTAAATTAAAGGTATTCAATTTGATGCGAGCCGTTCGGAATGGAGCCATAACGAGGGTGTGGCAGACGAGACACTTGCTTTGAGAGCACAAGATGAGTAGGGTATGAAAAGTATCAGGCAAGTAAAAATGAAATACATATTCCATTTCAGTGAAAATGTTATCTCGCCTCACACAATGATACATCGCTTGCAATGATACGTTTTACAATGACCAATTAACTTGTCCTGCGATTTATGACTGAATTTATGGGATAGATTTCACGCGGTAATTTGAATTGCAGTTTTCGACTGTTGAAAAACTGACCTTTACGAAAAAGTAATTATTAATATGTCGAATTTGTGATTTTTCAGGGAGAAAAAAATACTCTACCGCTGCTCGAAGTCCGTTGCACATCTGCTCTTTCGAGTCAAATGCCACGTAAGGTCTGACATTTATTTTATGGTTCAATTTTGATCGATCGATTGGTATCACAGCACAAAGATCAGTTTGACAACCTCGCAGACTGGAGCTTCGTTTGGCCTTAACCAGTGATTGTCAACGTGAATTTCGTTAATCTTGAGCTTAGATATAGGGCAGTGTAGTTTTTTCACGGGATCTGATGCACAAAGAGCATTACTTATTTAACGCACGTTAGTCCAATAAAACATTTGCTCCAGATAAACAACTCATTTGTCAGCGAGCTCGTAACTTTCGCGCTAGGTTGCCGGGCGCACGAGACACGCCGAAAACAAGTGTAAATAAATAAAGGACCGCCGTTTTTACGACTCTAAATACTCAAATCCTCCACGCATATTTGCTTTTTATGGCCGCCAACTTTGCACATTTTTCATCTTCGTCACGTGAGTTTTTTACATGGCCCACCAGCAGTTGGATGTTATTGCTTCAAAAGTTTGGTCTATATTTCAGCATAAAACTTATATAAAGCCGTTTTATTTTCCAAGACATCGTGCATCTTCCGCAAGTAATAAGTGGTTTAATTTCATTCCGCACTATGAATAATTACCCTTTATCAAGACGTAACTTTATCTTGATCGAGTGCACTCGACGCGTCACATCCGTTTAATTGGAAACCTGGGTATGGAAAGAATTCTATAGAACCTAGACTAGACTCGATGTGGTATGTATTTTGTTAGCAATGTTATTTGCTTATTATGTCAACAGTGCAATCATATTAAAAAATTTTATTCTGCAGCGATATCTCGAAAATCTTACATTCATTTGTTAATGTTAAATGTTTAAAATATTTCACTGTAAAATTTTTAAGTTAAAACGTTTGATGTTACTCGAACTAGTGGGTTTTATATTATAACCCTCCTTTCAGTTTCATACAAGATCATACAAGAAAAAGGAATTAATCATTAATGAAATACTATGGATTGTGCGCCTGAAATTGCATACCACTATCATGATATGTCATGTAATTTTTCGATTGGTTGATTATAATGTTATAAGAAACTTCATTGAGGATTTTAAATGATTTTTAATAATTTCTCATTATTTCTTTAGATTTATTAATATATTAAAAGTAAATGTAAAAATGTTTAAACCTTGAATTCCCCAAAGTGTATAGCGAATTTTTTATTTGTGAGGTCTGATTCAAATAGAACATAGAGACATAAAAGTGAAATCACCCTTCAATTAATATATAGATTATATTTTTCTTTATTTTTTCTGGAAAGTTAAACACCGAGGATTGAACCGTCGCCCCTCGTTAAGAGCAGAATACGTTGCCTCTCTGACCAAGTAGTAACGTATTCGGCTCTTAATCAAGGGGGCGCTAGTTCAAGTCTCGGTGTTTAACTTTCTAGAAAAAAGAAAAAATACATATATCAATTGAAGGGTGGTTTCACCATAGATTTTTGGGAATCCTAAGTTAAAATGTGTTACACTTAATTTTAATGGCACAATAAATCTACAGAAATCAAGAGAACTCAATACAAATCATATACGATTATTCAACAAGTATCATATAGCCTTTACAATAAACTAGACGAGAAATTCCATAACAAATCATGACAGTGCTATAAAATTTCGGTCGCACCATCCATAAATTTCATTAAAGATTCGTTTTCCTTATATGATCTTGTAAAAAACTTTAAGGAGGGAAGACATTAAAATTTCACTTGAAACTAAATCAATAAATTCTTTCAGTTTGGGAGAAAATTAGAGACAATGGACAATTTTTATTGTTTGATAACCAATGTACCTCGTTTTTTAAGTCGAACGAGAAACATGGTGCATTAAAAAGCACAATGTGTAAATCACAGGCTCTTGTACTAATCGATACAACATGTTCCCACATTCAAAGAATATTTAAAATAATTTTAAATAAATATTCAATATTATATGCAGAATAATTAGAAAACCCCTAACACAATGGCAGCAGACTTGATGTTTGACATTTAATAACATTAAAATTTACCGTACCATCTTGTAAAAGAAACTTATTGTTTTGCTGTTCAACAAATGTATTGTATTTGTAATGATAATTCAATGCAATACATTTTACTGATGAATAAGTCAATTTTACTATATATGACCTGGTAAAGTTCTTTATTGATCTGGCAATTATAATCATGTATTTAAGAACATTTTGATTCCACGTTTCCATCATTTAATCTTTCTCGAAAATCTGGTAAAAGCTATCCATTTTTAGCTTATCACTGTTGGACCAAGTTTCGAAAGCTTTAATAGCGTTTTACTTCCCATTATACTCCTATTCCCGAAGATCGGCCACGGTTAAGTAAAACGCCGCAAATTCGAATGAATCGCGTTTAGTATTTGATGAATAGACTTGACATGCTCAACGCGTAGCAATAGTTTCGGCCACGCCGCTCGATATAACAATGTTTTATCGAATATCCGTAATGATTGCTGCTGGCTGTATATTGCGCCTGACGTATCGGACACTTTTGCGAAACTGAAAGATACACAATGCCGACGAACGTATCAAACTGACAAAGGATTTTAGACAATGGCAGTCCAAATGATTAGATTTCCTGTAATATGTTTCACGTATCTTATCGGATGTCTCGAGACACAAAAGGTCATGATGTTATTATTAACAACTTAACCGTTTGATCGAGCGCGACCAGACAATGTCACGTTGATGTCGTTAAGTTAAACGGTCTGCCTTGTTTCCTCGGTTCGTTTGCATGGGAATTCGGTCGCCCATGAAATGACGATTCATTTCGTCGGTGATTCAACGCAAAGTTGGCGGCACATGCAATATTGCACTCAGAAAAAAATACTACTAAAAATCATTCTCATGATAAATTTCATCCCCAACCATGTTGCTAGCTGTACTATTGCATTTATGGCTGCTGCAACACTAAAACTAGTATCGGTATACATTCAATAAGTAATTAAATAAGACGGTAGGTAATTAGTAATTATTAATAGGTAATTATTACGCAGGATTAGTTACTGTTCCTGAAAGATAAACATACCATCTGAATGGATATGTTTCTATCTGAGAATATTAATAATTATTGATATTCTCAGAACAGAATATTTTGTAGGAAATATTTTGTTCTATCAGTGGAACAAATTTCAAGTAAAAATATTGAAAACTGTGGGAGAAGATAGATTTTTGTGAAAATTAATTTTTAGCGCCGATTACAAAACATAAAAAATTATGTTCAGTCGTACCTCAGTCGACTATAATTTGAACGATTTTAGGTGTTTTTACGATACCACAAAGCTTTTTCGAACGATTTTTCTAACGTAAACTTGATTTTGTAAATTGCAGTCTTTTTGTATATAATTATCTGCGGCTGTGTGAAATATTAGTGGATACACTCTTAAAAATCTTCTGTTTGTCACAGCAAGATTTTCCTTTTGCAAGGGTTCCTATTGACAGAATATGAATGTCATTCAGCAAGATATCTTGCTGTCATAGCAAGATATCTGTTTGAACTCAACAAGGACCGAACTACGTATGCGCAGTCCGCAAGATATCTTGCTTTCATTTTGTGCCAGCAAGATATCTTGCTGTCACAGAATGAACATCAGTTTGCCATAGAATGAAAGTCATGTTGTGAAAGAACTGAATTTCCTTCTCATGCAGATGGATTCTTGTTGTGACAGTAGGACATTTTTAAGAGTGTAAGGTTCAACATTATTGTTAATAATATGAATTGCAATTATTATTGAGAGCAACACTAGTGTGCAATTTATAAAATCACGTTTACGTTCGAAAAATCGTTTAAATAAGCTTTGTGGTATCGTCAAAACACCCAAAATGGTTCAAATAGTCGACTGAGGTACGACAGTGCTTGAACATCAATTGTTATGCTTTTGCAGTCGGCGCTAAAAATGAATTTTCACAAAAAAAAAACTATCTTCTCCCACAGTTTGCAATATTTTCACTTGACATTTTTTCCATTGATAGAAACAAATATTTCCCACAAAATAACGTTAGATTACACGCAGACAAATATTTGGTCAAGTATTTAATATAGTTCAATAGAAATTACCCAACTGTTAAATACTGGATGGACAAAACAAAACTTCAGCATATATTACTGAACTGTTTAGTAAAAATTGCCCAACTGGAATAGTAAAATTCTCACATGAAGAAAATATAAATTAAAAAATAAATTGTTTACATGTAGGTCATTTAAATCGTACTATCCAACGATATAACATCCCCAAAGAACAAGCGATTCGCTTAATTTTAAGATGTATTTGATTTTGGGTGTTCAGGGCCCCTTTAACAACGTCAAATATAAATATTAATCAATACAATAATTTTAAAATAAATGAACCTGTTATATCTTTAATAACATAATATATTACTTCCTCTTAATTAAAAAAAATATTACATTAATAAACAAAAATCTCACTAAAATTTAAAAAATTGTAAAATAAACTAATTTTTGGACAAAAAGACAGAACTAAAGTTATGTAGATCAACAACAGCAGATAAAAGCACAGAATCTACATAAATATCTACATAAGAATCTACATAAATATCTACAATTGATAAAATCTATAATTTAATTAAATTAATTATCACAATTTCATTTTCAATACACTTCAATACCTTATCGCAACTCATCGGGAACGGAAGTTTCTCTTAATGCAACTCTGCCCGAACAATCTTATCGCGCATGCGCGGTAATCAGTCGTTCGCTCAGCCAATGTTTTGACGTGCTTTATTGGCTGAGCGAGCGAGCACGTGATTTATTCCCGAGATGGGTGTGAAAAAACAAGATTTAAGTAATTACATAATTATCAGTGGGGTACGAGAACAACTGACTGCGCGTTACGTGTTTCCGGCCGGGGACCTTCACGTGGTGTACCTGTTTCGACTAACTCCCAGCGGATACCTCCCGACCATCTAAGGTTTAGTGGTGGACACTTCCAGGAGACCATCCCAAATCCCTTCACATGTCCTAACCTCTTTTTCCTTTCCCACTTCCCCTCCATTTTGTTTTTCTTAACACATTTAATTGAACTGAGAACCGTATAAAGTGGTAAAACATACGAAAAAGTAGAATTTTCAATTAGCTTAACGACATTGCAGATTGTTTATCCGCCTTTTTCAAAGTTTAAATGTAGAATATTTGGAATAGAATAATTGGAGAATAATTGGAGAAGTTACGCATATATAAGATGCGTCAATTTCTCTAAGTAAAAACATTTCGTTTTTTCCAAGTTAATGATCAGCTCATTAACTTAATCGTTAAAATAATGATACGTTCTTTTTCAATGGTCAGGAGCGCGCCGAAAATATATTAGATCCTAACACCAACCCGACATCGCTCACAGCGCCATGAAAAGTACACGCTGTGGTAAATAGCAATAAAGCGCTGACAGGTGCATTTTCGAATCAAGAATTCGACTATTCAGTCTATAAATAATTAAAAAACAATTAAACATTAAAAAATGATTTTTTTTCCGTTCTTTTAGTTGTATCTGACACAAATTTACATTATTTAACATTATTGGGACAAAAACAAATCTTTTGTCAGCGTTTTTTATTATTGTGGTCGATATTTTTAAATGGCGCAACTGCGCATAGTGCACCAAATTCGAATTTATTTTCAGTGTTTACATTTGAAGTTACGCTGAACGCTGCAACCAGAACGTAGATACGCATTTCACATTGTATAAAGAGAGCAATTCTTGCCCCATTATGAAAGATAAAATGAGAGTCCAGTGTACATTGTTTGTAGGTTATGCAACGCTAAGATTAAATGTAAGATATTTACATTCATCATCTAAACTTTCAAAATAGAGAGAATCATTCCGAATGGTTAAACTTACTGAAATAGAATATTTCGATACAAGAGCGCTTGACGCACGGGCGCAAGCGCTTACGGCCACACGTTTTTCGTAACGTGTGGCCGTGCGCAAAATTCTAGTGCGCAAAAAACTAGTGCCGAAGGCACTAGTGCACACTAGAATTTGTGCCTTCGGTTCTTAGTGCCTTCGGCTCTTAGTGCCTTCGGCACTAGTGCGCAAAGAGACGTTTTGAGCACGAGTGCGGTAAAATTCCTTTCGCACGGCCACCAGTTACGAAAATACAATTTTGGTAACTGGTGTCCATGCGCAAAACAAATTTTACTGCACTCGTGCGGTAAAATTTGTTTTGCAAACAGTCACTTTGCGAACTCGTGCCTTCGTCACTAGTGCGCAAAGTGCCTCTTTGCGCACTAGTGCGCAAAATTCGATTTTGCGCACGGCCACATGTTACGAAAAATGTCGTTCGTCGCACGGGCGCAAGCGCTCTTGTATCGAAATATTCTATTTTGTATAAAATAGTATATTTCGATACTAGGGAGGTTGCCCAAAAATTGACCTTTTTCGTGCCTGTATACTGTGTGCAAAGTGGAACATTTCTTAATAGTGCACACAGGCCGTGCGCAAAGTAACCATAGCCGTGCACAAATTAAAAAAGCCGTGCGTAAAGTAAAACAACCGTGCGCAAAGTAAAAAAGCCATGCGCAAAGTAAAAAAGCCGTGCGCAAAGTAAAAAAAACCGTTCGCAAAGTGAAAGAGCCGTGCACCAAATCGTATTTTGCACACAATGAAAGGTTATTCCTGCAAATTTTTCAAAAATTCCAAAATTCTTCTAAATTCCAAAATTGTTAAAAAATTTCAAAATTTTTCAAAATTTCCAACATTTTTCAAATTTTCAAAATTTTTCAAATGTTCCAAAATTTTTACAAATTTTAAAAGTTTTGAAAAACTTCAAAATTTTTCAAAAATATCAAATTATTTTTTAATTTCAAAACTTTTCAAAATTAATTTTTTTAATTTTAAAATTTCAAAATTTTTCAAAAATTTCAAAAATTTCAAAAATTTTCAAAAATTTCAAAATATATAAAAAATTTCAAAATTTTTCAAAAATTTAAAAATATATGAAAAGTTTCAAATTTTTCAGATATTTAAAACATTTTTAAAAACATTCCCCTGAAAAATTACAACGTTCAGACAGTTCAAACCGATCAAACAATATTTTTAATTTAAAATCTCTTTTTATCTCGGAGGGCTCCGCCCACGGAACCCTCGGCCGGGACTTCACCCTTGGCCCCCCACCGGGGCTTCGCCCTTGGCTCCCCATCGGGGTTTCGCCCCTGGACCCCGCCCGAGGCTTTGTCTCTAGGCTTCTTGGTCCTC
>JABFPB010006663.1:0-11784 GCA_022817645.1 Ceratoteleas bidentatus | reverse complement strand
GGTGAAAAAATGAATCATTTTCCTTCAAGGGACACACAAATTCAAGACTCTACGATGTCTTGGCGCTAAGTTATGATTTTTTTTAATTTTACCCTGCATGGGGAAAACCCAATAACTCGGGTAAATTTTAACGAAGTTTCACGTTTTGAAAATTAACAATTTTTCCCGAACTTCAAGTGTTGCGTTTTTTTGTCAGTGTGTAAAAGTGGTTTATACCTGTTTAAAACAACCCTTACATTTGAATTATTGGAAATTATTGGAATTATTGCAATTAAGTTGATTTTGATTGATTTCATTTCTCCAAAAGCTATGCTTGTGTTTGTTACAAATAAGCTCTATTAAACGATCACCTCAAAGCAAATAGACGAGACAAACACAATGTAAAATAAACAAAGTTTGGAACAATCCAATGAAAAATGTGAGCACCCCTTAAATACAATCAAAAATGAACATTTACACATGACTCTGTTTGTCACTAAAAAGACTGAGATTAGCATTCAATTCAGTAGCAATGAAGATAAAAGTAGAGAAGAATTCATAATTTTTCTTTCAATGTCGTTACAGAAATTGAAAACAAAATTAATTATTTCGTGGAATTAAAAAAATTTCCCAAGTGAGACCATTTTTAGAATGGAATAGAATAGAATTGACAAGAATTGAGAATAATAAAATAAATCCTAAATCTTTCTCAAAAAGAATTTATTTGATTTTTTTCAGTTCTTTCCTATTAAGTATTTTTTGCAGGGACGAGTCGAAAAATCCTTTATCTCACCCTCCGAAGTTCGATCTCGAAACATTACTCATACGCTTTAATTGCAATCATATATAGTACAATATAACTTATCCCTCCGCCAATGTTCCGTCGCAGATAAAGGCATAAATCGTCGCACGAAGCACAGAAGACGGTATTAGCGTGTCGCGTTAATCGCGCCTCTCCGTCTCCGTCATCCGCTCGGTCCTCGTCACGCGCGGCCTAACGACGCCGCTTCCGAACGCCCCAATAGGCGGCGCGACAATCGGACTCACGCATACGCGCGTCGTCACGTGAACTCCGAGTTTATTTGTACCGAGCGGCATTCAAATCGACGTCTTCATTTCGCGTTAAATTCGGGATCGCAAATTGCCAATTCCATTGTCAAACTGTCGAGATAAATCAGTCGTCGCGCGTTTTTTGTCGCACAACGGCTTTATCCCTGTCTCGCCGAACTGAGGCAAACAGTCCCGTGAATGAATTATGAGGAATGATTTCACACAAAAATATTCCGATTCGTTCGGAATTGGGTTAATTGAATTTATTTTTGGAACGCACGTTCGTTTATCTCGTTGTGTAATTGTAGAGACGATTTTTGCGACTTTTTTGGGTGAAGCCTTTTTAATTTCGCAATATTGTACGATTTACATACTGTTTTAAATATAATTTTAGGACAAGTTTTTTATTTTAAATTAAGTTTTGCATTAGAGTTTCATTGTTTTCAATGTGGAACATTAGGGAGAATTTTTTATTAAACTGAAATTAAGAAAATTAATCAAATTGAACAAATTAAAGAAAATATAAATTAATATAAATGACTTACAACACTGAGTAACTTAGTAAATAGATATTTACAATAGTAATTCTCAAAATTTTATTTTTTAAATGAGATCTCATTGTAAATTATATACACAAAATTTTGAAAAAATATTAAATTTTATATTTGATACACTCTGATTTGTTATTTAAATTTTAAATGAAAAGTTAATTATTTAAATTATATTAATTAAAAAAAGTTAATTTGTTTTCTTCCACAAAATAAAGCTTTTAATGCAAAACTTCGGTTTGAAGATATCGATTTTGCGACGAGCCGTTACGTTTGCATTATTGGTTATCGGTTTGACACTGAGAGCCACATTACAAAAGAGTCTCAAATTATGAAGCATACTATCTAATCAAAGTGGACTTCAGTCTCTGCGAAGATTCATCGCAGCGGTTTGAAACTCAGTCATTTTCAATATAAAAACATTCATTTAACTTGACATATTTCTTTAAACAAATTTAATTAAAAATATAATTTTATTATTAAGAGATATAGAAACCTTTTGGGGGACCAGTAATAAAAAAAATTGTATGACTTGTATAAATGTGAGTTTAAGCATCGCATTCTACTTTACCAGCGATTAGTAATTCGATTGGTCATTTATTCACTTTCTGATGTTTCTGATGAAGTGATGTGATTTAATGTATTTATATGACATGACAAATATTGAATTATTTGAAACGTTATCTCTCATCTGTTATCGAATCATCGTTTGCAATTTTATCGACACATCTGTCGGTAAAACAGATAAATACTTGTTGAGTAGTTGTGATAACTTTATCAATGTTTATCAATAAAGCACACATTTTGTTTGTGTACAATAAAATTTGTTTAAATTAAATTTCGTATAATTGTTGTATTAGTTTCTAAATGTTTTCTATTTAATAAAAATATCAATATTTCGAAAACGTTTACGTTTAAAAAGTAGAATAACGTTTCCCGAACAATTCACATTTCAATCATATGAAAATAGACCGACGGTGCGAATTTTTTTCTTGTTTTTCGTCTCATCCGAGTTAAGAATAGTTTTGTCCAGTTTCATATCTATAGCAAATATTCTTCAATGACAAATTCGCTATTATTGCGCCGATTATACGTGTAGTTACCGTGATGACTAATTCATATAACGTCATCACGAAGAGATTTATTCCGACACATCGATAAAAAGTTTGCAAACCAAAACTAAAATATACGTATTCTTGTCAATATTTCCTTTTCGCCATTAATAATTTCTACCTAAAAATGATCTAACCAATTTCCATAACACCATTTTCTGCACTCACTAACATTCTCATTTCGAAACAAAAATTGTAATAAAAACGCACTCTTCTTTACTTAATAATGTACAATAACAAAAATCAGATATTTGACATGCCGAAAATGCTTTCTCTTTACTATAAAAATGGAAGATTGCGAAATCGCAATCTTCCGTGTCTGAAAAATGTAAAGAATTTATAATCGCAGTTTGCTCCATGCAATCTGATCTTTTTTCTTTCGGCCTCGCATCTTCTTTGGAACGAAATGGAATAAGTAAACGCGATTCTGCGTGGAACTTCCCGGCATGTTAAATAGAGCTGAATCCTATTAATGTGGTGTTGTTTAAAACAACTAACAAAACGCTTTCGTTGTTTACAGATGCATGGTTTAACCCTGAAAGACTGAATCCAAGAGGTAAGCGTTTATAAATATATTAGCCTGTGTCTGATATTTGAATCACCTGCGCACGTGTGACGCGCGAACTGTGTCGTGAAAATGTGTTAATTGAGTCTCGGATTATTCGCTTGCAAATTACCGAAATTAATGAATGATGAATGAGAGTGACATGATTGCTTAATGCTGAATGATGAGGCTAATTACCATGTAAGTTATTAACATTTATCCTTTCACTTGCCAAAGTGGAGTATATGCCCCGAAAGAACTAGATGTATATTATATATATTAGACGGACAGTCGTGCATAAAATAGATATATACGTATATTATACATATACTAGAAGTATATAAGATTTATGTTCTATCACGGTAAAAATTGAAAGATTAAAACAGGTTAAATATATGAAAAAATCGCGATGAGGAAATCGTTTAGTTTGAGTTTCAACAAGGCTATGTTTAGTGTATTTTCAAAAATAATTTTTGGAAATGAGGGAAATTTTTGAAAATGGTTATTTTGGTTTTTTGGAATACACGTCTTTGGGATTTATTTACAATGGTAAATCCTTAAATAAGAGTATAAACTCGTTTGTGTTTTAAAAAGTAGACACATTTTTTAAAATACTCAAAAATTTAAAATTTAGGGCAGATACTTTCAACGTGGTTGTGTTTATACTCTGAAACGAAAGCATTTCTCCTTCGTAAAATCGGTAATATATACTGACTTTATCAAAAGTCAATAATTTTTATCTAACGAATGAAGAGACCTTTTGAACCTTGTTTTTATCTTAATTTCGAAAGTCTCTGCAAATCAATATATCAAATACCAATATTTTGAATTATTATCCGGTATATACTATACTGAGGAAATGGTACAATGATCAAAAACAATATTGGCACTACATTGTGAAGGACATTATGTACTGTAAGCAATAGAAAAGGAGAAAGAAAAATTTACTTGAGATGAAATATGCTGAACGTTTGGGAAGAAAACGTGCATTGTTTTGCCAAAAGTACATTTTTTCGTTTGTAATCTGCTGAGATCGTCACAGGTTGAAGCCGCAGGATGCATTATTTCAAGCCGTCAATGAATGAGACTGAAGTAGACAATGACTTGTTAACTGCTAAAAATAATTTTGTCCAAACGAAATGAGTCTGAAAACTACGACATCGCTGATTATTTTAGCCACACTCGACTGGCTGCAGCGATTTCTCTCGAGCTGACAATAAGAATGTCAAGTTCAGTCAATCGTATTGTCTAGGTGGTTATAAGTCGAGTTTTTTTTACACTACTATTTTAAGGGATTAACGGGCAAACCTTGCGAAAAAAATCTCATATGAGTTCTCATGTGTGATATTGAAATGATTGTTCATATGATGAGAAATTAACTGACTGACTGAAAATATTAAAATATATGAACATGCTCTGTGCATTTGGAACACTTAAAGTGTTTCAAACTAAAAGTTTCATTTTTTTCAAACACTTTACTTTAGAAAAATAAATTTCTTTTTGTAGTGTTGAAGTTCATTTTCCATAAGTGTTCTCCATTTAAGTCTTTAAAGCTGGTTTTTTATAAGTGCTCTTAAACACCTAAAGTTTCTTCTCCATAAGTGCTCTGCATCCAAACATTAAAAGTCTGGCGTCACTAAGTGTTCTCCATTTTAGTCTCTTAAAGTTTGTTCTCCAAAAGCGTTCTGCATAAAACATTTCAAGTTTCTTCTCTGTATATGTTTTCTGCTAAAATTGTTTCAATCTGACAGTTCCATTTTCAACTGTTCATTCTACTTTATAGAGAGCATTAGTGTTGTTCGAAATGTTTTCCAAAAGTGTTCTGAGTTTCCAGGTTTTTTCATTAATTTCATCTATTATTCTTATGAAACACTTTGTTTGTCATAAGTACTTCATAAGGGAATCTGTATTCTTCTCCACAAGTGATTTTTAAGGGATGCATAAGTGTTCTATAAAAGAACATTATTTACTTTTCTCCATAAATATTCCATAAGATGATGTTTATTCTCCACATAAAAGTTCCATACGACAACAATTACCCTTCTCCAGAAGTGTTCTTTACCGTAATACTTAAAGTTTCTTCTCCATAAGTATTCTCCACCTGAAACTTTCCAATTCCACTAAAAACGTTCCCCCCATAAGTGTTCTCTATTAAAACCCTTGAATCTCCTAGTTCATAATTCTTTCCCATTCATAAAATTTCAATTATTCTTATTCCGCTCCACCTTTCTCCAACTGAACCTTCATCCAAACACTTCAAGTTTCTTTTCCACTGCAACTCTTGAAGTTTCTTCTCCATAAGTGTCCTCAACCGAAACCCTTGAAACTTCTGCCCCAAATTCCCCATTCATAAACCCTGAATTATTCCAAACCACCCAACCTTTCTCCAACCGTACCTCACATCTCATACAGCGTTCTTCATAAGTGTCTGCCAAACCCACTCTGCACACTGATAGAAATTTCACCCTTTCACGCGGTGTAAATTCACGTTGTTATACGGTGACAATTTCGCCCCTTGAGAAACATTGAAATCAGCGTTTTTAGATGAGAACCAGCATTTAAGTAAGCCGGGACACTTTCATCTTATAAAAGTACTTCAAGTTATCTCTCTATCACCTAAGACCACTGTTTAGTTAGTACTGTTGCCATAGAAAAGAATACAGGTTCGATACTGTTGCCATATCGTACCGGCGTGAGTGAAAATCCAACAATACACTTCCCTTCGTACCACCGTTTGAATCTATACCAACAAACAAAGCTCTAACTGGATTATACCATAGATTTGCACATATTCGTTCGATAAGCATTCAACATCTTTTAAACAGATAACATCAAGTGATAAGGTGAAAATGACATAGGATAACCTGATGGTTATCACCGTTTGAAGGGATGAAATTTGTCTCAGTGCACCTTACTCGGTCCCAAAACACCCCGCGCCTCTCCAGAGCCCCTGCCCCTCCCTCCTCTATTTTCGCCGAAATCCGCGGGCGATTCGCGCGCAGGCCCCCGAAATGAGAGTAACGTCCGTGCGAAGCCCGACCGGCGCCTAAATATAACGTGCAGCCCGGTGCCTTGGTACGCTGCCAGTGGCCCGCTCGTCTCCGCGAACGACTCCGCGAGCGAGCCGCGGCCAGTCGCCGTCCGCCGCGCGCAATCATTCCACTCGATCGGGTCCCGGTTCGATCGCGACTTCCCTCCGGCTCGGCGAGGCTGCCACCCCGTGCCGCCCTTGGTAACACGTGTCCCAGTCGCGCCCCCACTCCCGCGCGAGACGAAATCACCAGCGCGCGTCCCCGATTCCATTCATCGTCGGCCTAGTGACTTCGAGCTCCACGCCGCGTCGTCGCGAGTGAATGAAAAGCGCTGATCCGCGATGGTGCCGAAGATGACCGTGTCCAGGAAAGAGCGTGAGTTTTTGGGGTTGAAAGGGGGAAGGGGGAGGGGGAGTTAGGTTAGCTAGGAATGGCTCGGTGAAGTGGAGCGGAGTGGAGCGGAGCGAGGTCCGACGCGGCGCGAGACGCGCACGCGCCGGACGCGAGGGAGAGAGAGGTCCGAGTGGAGGCGCGAGAGGGCGCCCGGGGTGCTGAAGCCACGGGGAGAAGGATTCACTGAGAATAGTAGATGGACTGCGAAGGCGGTCTTGTTTGCGTTTGTCGGGATGAGAGGAAAAGAAAGGGCATTGTTTTTGGGTTCGTAGGAGGTTAGGTACCCTGCAGAAAATAAGGGTTGCAAAGTAATTTTTAAAGTAGCATTTTGCGAGCAACCCTAGTAAAAAGAGAAATATGTTGGCAATATATTCCCGATATATTCCCAATATATAGCAATGATTAAACATATATTCCAAATATATTGAAAAAATAGGAATGTATTAGAAATACACTGGGATTATATCGGGAATATATAGGGAATATATCAAAAATATATGTTTCCCAGATGGCCAATACATTCCTACTTTCACTAGAAAAGTTATGATTTTCTAGTGGAAGTAGGTACTACAGAATTGCAGAATTGAAAGATTGCTACTACAGAATTCAGGTGTTTCTTAATTATTATTGACATTGTATTGAATGAAGCTGAAACTGGCAGACTAGTTGAGCAGGTTTTCAGGAAAAAGTTTCTATTTTAGCAAAAATCTATAATAAAGTCATAAATAAATAATATTTACACTAAAAACAATGCACGATTAATGGTGAAAATAAATTATGATACAACTGAACATTATTTTTCTAACATCTGCTAAACTATAGTCTTCAGCTTCATTTGAATTTCTATTTGAAAACGATCCCAGCAAACGAAAACCCATTGAAACTGATAGAAATGTTGTCATTTGTATCGCGTTTCTTCAAAAACTTGGATACTTCTTACTACAAATTTATCGGTTATAACCGAAATTGCTGTATTAGATGATTTAGACGTGATTTGAATCGGTTTCAATTGACACACTTTACGAGCCAGCAAATTTTATCAACCATCAATCTCATTTCTGAAAACTGTATCGGTTTAAATCGATATATTTTTAAGATATTCCGAAAATCAATTTTGTCAAAAGAATTGGTTAAACGCTTATAAATAAGTGTTACCGTGATATGGATGACAAGTATTCAATTTAAAATAACATGATGGCAAAAAGTAAGATTTATTTGTTTTAAACTTAATTCCATTAATTAAAAAAATAATTTTTGTTTGAAAACAAAATGTATCGGTTTGAACCGATCAAAAAACGCTATTGAAACAGATACATTTTTTGCTTGATTTTTGTATTTGTATAGGGTGAATGGTCACTACCCAGTCAATGGTCAGTGCACTGGAATGACAAAGATAGGCAATACGTTTTAAATGGGTGACTATTCACTGGTGCAAATCTTAGCTGACCATTCACTGGTACCTTTACCCTATATACTGGTCTGATTCGGTTTTCATTTGCTGTGATTTTAAAACATTCTCTGATTTGGGAGAATGTCTTAATGGGAGAATGAATTAATGCAGATTGCGTATTAATGTATCGCGTTTGATTTCCCACTTCGAAATCCTGGCACATTGGTTAGCAAACAATCAATAACAGAAAACATGTTTTTTTAACTCGGAGTTTCTTCCAAAGTGGGAATTTGATTGATTCGGTTTCAAGTGAAATTGTAATGGTTTAACAATGTAATATAAAATAACATTTGTTCTATTACTTCGACAAACGTTTCATCTTAAGACCATTAAATATATATTCTAATATATCAAAATATATTAGAATGGCACGTTTCAAATGTCTTTCGAAAAAGAGCATGTTTCGAGTGTCCGGCGAAAAAGAGCACTTTTCGAGCGTCCGACGAAAAAGGGCATGTTTCGAGCGTCTAACGAAAAAGGTCACGTTTTGAGCGTCCGACGAAAAAGGGCACATTTGTAATGTCCGACGAAAAAGGACACATTTCGGCAGCCTTACTTATGCGGAACATAAGTAAAATTTTCAGTGAAAAAAGTTCATTTCACTATTAATCTGAAAAAAGTCAGATATTTAAGTAAAACAATATACAGACAACAATTGAAAATATAACTGTACTCAAATATATATATATGAAAGAATTTTGAATTTGAATTTTCATTCAAATTCAAAATTCTTTCAAATTCAAAAACTTATTTGCATGACATATGTTATATATCACTGATTTTGAGTTGGGACAATCACGAGTGCCGATAAAGTAGGAATTAACATCTTCACCACATCCTTTTAATTTCTTCAGTGGGAAAGAACTAGAAATAGTCAGCTGCAATTGAAGTTAAGTACACCTGATAATATATTTTCCATTGTAAAAAATATTTCAATGCTTGTAATAGAGCTTCAACTTATGAGAACATCACATGTAATTCTTGCAAATAACTCGAGAAGAATTAAAAATATTGTTTTTATTCTCCAAAGTATTTCCCAAGCAGTACTAGTAATTAAAGGCACTCTGTTTTTTTTCGTAATTTTTCAGAGTAACGTCCTTTGTTTTTTTCCTCTTTCAATCCCTTTTTCTAACATTTCCCAGAGACAAAATTGAGGCCTTACTTAGTGAAGTTTAGACGGAATGTTGTGTACATTTATCCGAAAAAGTTCTTCGTGCGGTCGAAATGGAATTTGCGAGTTTTCAGGAGTTGTTGAGAGTTCGTTTATTTTCGCTATTCATTTTACGGATATGTCATATTTTTTTATGGACCAAATGTACGAGATTTCAACATGAAGTTCAGTAAGAAATGCTAAAGCTCTAATATAAGTCATATGTAAAAATTAATACTCATTTTTAAAATAAAAATAATAATAAATTTAAAAAATATCAAGACCTTAAAACAGATCATCTAAAAATCTGAAAAAGGGTATCTCAGTAAAATATTTCCAATATAAAAAATATCGCGTTTAAACAAATTAAATAACAATCTTATTTTACGTTTTCTCGACGTGTCTGTGGAACCCAGTTGGTAATACAACATTGATATTCCAATCATGTTTTCCGAATGCAGTAGACATAATAGCGCAACTTGGATGCGGAGTGGGGGTTCCCACAGGTCATTAACTGCGGAGCATTATGCCATAACAAAATACAAGACATTTTTGACATGCCACTATTTCTTAACAAGACACAATTTAAGAAAATAATTAAAATGTATTTTAAACCTGCACATTCTGTTTGGAAATAGAAATATATTTTTAAATTCGTTTTTTCGTTGCAAAAAATTTTAATGGCTCGTTTTTATATAACTTGCATTGTGCAGTCAGTCACCTGCAATGCGTTACATTAAAATATATTCGATATACCATGAAGTATAAATACATTATCTACAGTCATTACCACGACACTTGACTCAGTTTTCTTGGAGTAAAGGCGCGTCGTAACATACATCGAGGGTCCTCGAGTGTACGTGCAAATGAAGAGGAACGAAGTGAAGATTAAAAAAGGATGAACGATAACAGTCGCACCGTTTTTTTTAAAGTTCCACATTTAAGGGCTATCAATTTCGTTTATTAACATTTTTTACGAAAATAGTTTTCACAAAAAATATATAAATTACAAATATATACAAACCATGTTACATAAAAAAAATAATTTTTGTATGGTTTTAAAACTTTTGTAGCAACTTTATATTTATAACAGTTTTCAATAAAATTACATTACTTAAAAGTGCTACAATTTGGATAATTCAAATCATAACGCAATATAATTTTTTTTACAATTTAGTATCGATATAAAAATCGCTTATTTGCATAACTATACAACTTCGAACGTTTCGTCCATAATGCGAATTTAACATTCCAAATCATATTATTGCAATACACAGTACTGAAACAAGAAAAACCGCATATTATAATATTTTTTGTTCGACATTGCATAACGTGTCAAGTTACCAGAAAAATTACCATTAGACACAATAAAATGAAACACAATTGTAGAAACAACCAAACTGAATCATTCGTGGAAAATAGTTATTTTCAATGTCATTCATCTTTTAAAACCGACTATTTTTGTAAATTTATATTTTTTGCTGCAATCATCGATTTGTTTTTTCGCTGCAAAATGTTACTTCAGAATGTCGACTATTTTGTTCCGCGTTATTATTTTTATAAGATTACTTTGCCTTATTTATGTCGGTGGCGAATACACACTCACCGTCTGACTTTTCGTTCTTTTCGACATGACCACATCCCACGCACACATGGTTTTATATATATAAATATACACCCGAGCGTAAACGCGTGCATGCGAGTACAGTCGCGGAACAGGAGCGGATCTAAAACAATGAGTCTAGGTGAATTACATTCCGACGTTGAACTGTAACACTTTACATCTTAAGATTTTCGAAATTCGGTTGCCGGATTTCTAAAATGTCGAAAAAATTGGATAAAGTAAATACATTTCTCGCGTCTAATGCAAACAATGTGGGAAAATATTGTTTGATTAATGCAAATTTATTGTTAAAAATAAATTTGCATTAATATATTCTTCGATAAGATAAAAACCGGAGAGAGCAGAAAAAGTACACTTTTTCAACGTTCGCAATAAAAAAATTCTATTTAGTTGGATTACATGATTTTCGGTATTTTATTATTTCGGAATTTACATTTTTATGATGTAATGCTGTCGGAATAATTTAGGTGTTAGATTGTTATATTTTTGTGATTGGTGAATGTAGATTAGGAAAAAAATTAGGTGAAAGGTATACCAGCTGATGAAATTTTAGTGTCGCGAGAATAAATTAGGTATCTAAAAAACTCATTTTCGGACTTTCACTAACAGTAATATTAGAATTAATGTATATTTAACTCAAAGTATTTGACAATTGTAACGGTAATCATCTATTGGCATATTACTTGTAGATTTAGTCGAAGGGATAATTAATTAAAGTAAGTAAATAAAAAATATCTTAACATTTATGCGTTCCCACACAATCGAAAATATATTTTTTAAACTTATATTAAATATATAACTTTTTATATATATAACTTTTAATATATAACATTTTGCCAAAAAAAATATATGTTCAATATATTTAAAATATATAAAATGTATTTTCAATATATATAATATAT
>JABFPB010006662.1:0-11779 GCA_022817645.1 Ceratoteleas bidentatus | reverse complement strand
AAAAGAATGGTCAAAGTTGACCGTTTAGTTACCGAGTAATCACTGATTAAAGCGGTAAAAAGGGCTATATTCTAGTACAAAATAGCTTTCATACAAAATAACGAAAAAGTAAATATATTAGTTAAAGAATATTTAGTTACTAATTATCATAGGGGCACTATTTTATTGCATGATTAAAAAAACCAAAAAACTCTGCATAAACACTGAATAAACAAATAATAAGTTGGAATAAACTTTTGAATCTGACTGTACCGCTAGTACTACCTTAATTATACTCATGCAAAGACTTCGACGTTTCTACACATATATTCCCCCTTAACCGTAAAGCGATCCGTTTTGCCGTTAAACGATTTTCGTTTCAATATTTCCCCAAAACGATTGAAGGAAAACTCCAAATACATTTTAGAAATTTTCCAATTAAATCCAGATTTTGTATTCCGAATACTGTTAGAGAAATTCCTTATTGTATGGAGAAAATCCCAGATTTATTATGTAATTTCGGTTTCAAATTTCCCACTGATTCCCAATAACTTTTTTCTTTTAGGAATTAATTAATAAACATTTCGTTACAGGTGGCGACCACTTGACTCTGCTAAAAATTTACAATCAGTGGCAACAGACTGATTTCAGCACCCAGTGGTGCTACGAACACTTTATTCAGCACAGATCAATGAAACGAGCGAGAGACGTGAGGGAACAATTGGTCGGTCTGATGCAGCGCGTCGAAATGGAGCTTGTGTCTGGCATTTCCAACCCCATGAACATAAGGAAAGCGATTACGGCAGGCTACTTTTATCATGTGACGAGATTGTCCAAAGACGGACATTACAAAACAGCCAAACATAACCAGAGCGTATCAATCCACCCCAGTAGTTCGCTGTTCCAAGAACTACCAAGATGGCTTTTGTACCACGAATTGGTATTCACTTCAAAGGCCTACATGCGGCAGGTCATTGAAATCGAAAGCAAGTGGCTGCTGGAAATCGCGCCGCACTATTACAAGCAGAAGGAAATCGAGGATTCGACCAACAAAAAGATGCCAAAAGTTGTTGGAAGGTCTGGTCCGGATGGGACAAACTAAACTAGAAATTTGTGTATATTTATATGTTCTGTTCGAGGCATCAAATAAATTTATTTGTATATACAATTACCTATTTTTGATAAAACATACTGAGTGTTCTATTATATTAAGTCATCCTGTCCCTAATTTACACTGCAAAATACAATAAATTATATAAACCATACATAAATCTTATTTTCATTTTTTTATTGTGAAAAAAGAAGTCGTGCAACGTTAGTTTGACAAATTGACAAGTTGCGGCTACATATAATGCAAATTAAAGTAATCGGAGGATGTGGATTTCATGAGGTGACGGAAATAATTGACTTACACATCGTGTTACGTTGCTTTTTCGATTTTTTTGTATAATTTATTTTTTATAATGCATATTTGTGAAAAAATTAAATTCCGTATAAGAAATTAGCACTTGGAGTCGGTACAAAAATCACTGCGAGCGTATCGCGTCATTTTCATTTTGTAATTTCATATTACGTCGAATCCTTATTCGCGTTACTATCATTAATATTTGTTCTCTTGAAAAATGCGGAGATATTATGCACTCTTGCTTGTAAGATTTTTCTTTACGTTTTTCTTCCGGTCTTTCGCTTTTCTACCCGGGCATTATTTGCGGCGAGCTCTCGGTCGCCGCGCGAATTCATTTCCTCGAAAAAACAAGAGGCCACGGAGAAAAGAGGCTGAGAGAGACATTCTTGCGACGAAAATTCAATCATAACACTGTACAATTTCTGTTCGCATTACGCAAAAAACCGATCTGCGTACAATAATGAGCAAGCATTTTATTATTAGTCTCATAACTCGTCCTGCTACTGTGTTTCAATTCAAAATCAACACAATAATTCATTACTCAAATGTTTCCTTTCGTCAGTCTCAGACCCGAATTCATACTATGATCGCAATATAAGTTAAAACAAAAATGAAAAAAAAATCATAATCCTCAGATTAACGCGTGCGATATCCAATCGAACGATATAAAACGAAAACAGGAAAAACAGTAAAGATCGTTAGAGGACGTGTACGTGCGTATGCGCGCGTGTGTGCGAAACGAAAAATCTCTCGCGCCGACCTTTCCCCTTGGCAACGCGTCTCTGCCCTTCCGCGACTCATTACTTGCAATTGATCATCAAACATTCTTTCGATCGCAGAAGAGCGCGCGTTCGGTTGGTTATGATTCATTTTATTATTATTTTTTTTTTTTGGATTTTTTAATATTTTTTTTATATTGTTGTTGCTGCTGTTTTGTTGTTGCTGCTGCTGCTGCCGAAATCCCCTTAGGTGTTATATTTCCTTTCTTGTCTAGAAATAGATGATCTCAGGGGACTTCGATTAAGGAGGTGACCTTGCTGGTTAAGCAGCACTCTCCGTGGCGGGTATTTCTATCAATTTAGACGTTTGCGACGCAGGTTGGCTCTCCTAAAAAAGGAAAATTGTTCATTGGTCAACAACCTAATAGAATAGAAATGGATAAAATCGGTACCCAAAAATGCAATTTTCTAGATAACTCTATCCAAAGAGAAATACTACCAAACATAGTCTAATGCAATTCTATGCCTCTGAAAGATAAAACTCTAAGAGAGAAGTGGAAGAATTAAGAATCTAAACATTTGAGTGTTAGGACAAACTTAGCAGCGATACGTCGCGGAAATAAGATCGTCGCGTCTGTTAGTGAAATGTCATGTAAGAGAAATCAAGTGTAATGTACCTGTGAAGCAGGGACAGCGGCAGGTGCATCCTTTTCTTTGGGTGCATCCGTCTTCTGCTCCGACTGAAAATAGGACAAGAATACGTGCAATAGTGTGGCTCGCGTCTGTGAGTATTAGGTGCCAAGCGCTACTTTTACATAGATATTGCTTCAGGCAAATCGATAGTAAAACATCCAAATGTAATAACACAATTAACTTCAATCATCAAATTAATCTTTACTTCAAATTAAAATTGACTTTTTTTTAATTGCATCAAATCATCAAAGTATTACTAATTACAAAAAAAAATAAAAATAAAAATAATAAATAAATAAAAATAACTGATTCTCCTGAAGCATTGTTTTCGAAGGAAAAATCCGAATCACAATCAATTCGGACTTTTCCCCGCAATGAAATCGACCAATGAAATCAAATTGTTGACCGCAGAAAGGAGGTCTACATGGAAACAAACGTAAACTGACAAAAAGCGTTTGTGGAAAGAACCAAAAAGCAAAAACTGTAATGAGGAAAAACAGGTCCAAACGATACGACAACTTTTGTACATAGAGCGTGAAAAAGAGCTGCTTTAAAGACTCCGGGTAACAATTGGCGAGGGGATAATTACTTGGCCATCCTGGCTACGCGGCCGCCTTGGCGGTCCGGAACCCCTTCCGCCACGGTAGTTGTTGTTGCGTCGGAACGTTCGTCGCGGCGCCACAACAGCGCGAACGCGCCCTCCCATGCGCGGGGCGCCACCTTCGCCCTGTTCTCCGGTCAGCGGCTCGACGCCCTCGGCGCCGTTCTCGCCCTGCTGCTGTTGCTGCGACCCGGAGTGGCGCTTGTTGCGGAAGTGCTGGTCGTATGGGTGACGAGGCCTATAACGCGGTCGGTTGGGCGCGTCGCCGGGGATCGCAACTTCCTGTCCCTCTTTGTTCTCTCCTGGAAATTTTTCAGCGTTTGTTATTTATGTGTTAATTATGTGTAAAAAAAGGTAACTTAATTGAAAGAAAGAGCAGAAATTATACAGACATCCGCTTAGATTGAGAAGGAAACAAATTTAATTATCAAATGTGAAATTAAAATACTAATGTTGTTGCAAATAAACTTTTAGGAGAAAATATTTTATATTCATTTCAAAAGGATTTAACTTTGTGAAATTACAAAACACAGTTATATAAAATTCAAAGTAATTTGTTTTCTACTATTATGAGTTACATAATGAAATATTAAACAGAAAATTACTATTATTTTTAAATAACTGGACATTTCTCTAAGTAATTGTAATTATTAGCTAAGATGAACAGAAAGTTGATAAAATAAGAATTTGTATGGTCAAAACTGGCATTAATATAAAATATAAACTTTATGATTATTGAGTATAAAATATTCTAGAAACGCCAAGAAGCTCAAATTCACATTATTTTTAGGATAAGAAGCAAGGAATAATTTCCCAAAATTTAATTTACTTTGACAACACCGTTTTTTGAGAAAATTAAATTACTTAAAAATACATTATTATTAAAATAATAAACAAATTATTTACTTGGCCCTCTAAATGTACGGCCCTAGAAGTTAGAATTACCTTAAGTTTTATGCTGAGTAAAATTCTAAATGTTTAAAACATTTTATAGTAAAAAAACGGATTCCTAAATTATTAAATTAAGACAAAAATTCATTTTTCAATTCTGTGAAAAAATTACTTATTTTTCATCTTACACCAAAAAAAAGGTTGTCTTTCCCATCAAACTATTAAAAAGAAATATTTTCCTGTGTGTAAAGGATCATTCAATCAAGAAATTATTTATATAAATGCCATTTGTCACAAGCTAATTGTATTATAGTGTTATATGCTGTAATTATGTGAACCGAAATAAAGATAAGAGCAGAATGTTGTAAACAAGTCATGCATTTAAGTACAACTTGCAACCAATAATTTTTGACTGTATGTAAAAATCAAATCGTAGCTTCCTTTCCAAATAACATACTTATTTCCCAAATAGAGGCAAGCTTGAGTAAGATAATTGTCTTTAAACACCATTGCATAATAGAACCAAGATATTTATAAAAAATTGTCTGTAATAATACAAATGACAATTCAAAATCAACAGAGAAACAAAATTACAGAGGAACTACAATCATTTCTGTTAAGGTAAATTGTCAACTATGGACATTGTTAAAATGAACCAAACCCCAGTTGTTTCTGCTTTTGACATTATTTATTTTACAGTTCAATTCAATGCTGAACTCACAGTTGAATTGTATCTTTTATAGTTGTTACATTTTCTGTTTCATTTTCATTTTGAGAATTCTCATTCGTCTGTTCTTCTGCAATGTAAATAAAGACAATTAGCCAAAAACAGCAGCTTGTTAAATGAAAGTCTATTGAACATACAGCTAGTCACTTTTTCCTTTATTTTCAGTTCATTTCAGGATTTTATAAGTTTATAAAATCCTCACTCTTTGCAATAAACTATTTAATGTGTGTACTACTAATTTCAAATAGAATTGTCAATGCACAAAATATTTCATAGAAACGAATAAATATGAATCGATAATCAAACAATGAATTCCTCAGTGATAAGATTCCGCATTCTTAATTTGATTTTCGATTCCATTCAGTTATATTCCGGTGATGTTTCAATAACAAATTTTAAAAATTAAAAAAGATTAACTTGAATTCATAAATCAAAATTCCTTCAACTATTACAACATTCAAACCAGGCTAAGTGAATGTGGAATAGCTAAAAATCAAATTCATTTCTATTAATTTCTAACAAAATTTTTGCAGGGTATATTAAAAATCTACAATAATTCTGTAAATTGGAAATAAATGAATATATAAACATAAGTCTATGTGACTATATTGACTATAGTCACATAGTTTGTAAAAAAAATTGAAAATGTATGGAATGGCAAATTGAAAATACCTTCTTGACTATCACGTGGTTTTATGGCTCGTTGAGTTTTTGGCCCACCAGTACGTGGCTTGTTGGCGGGGTAAAACCACTGACGATAGTTGCGGCGCTTGTCAGCCGCATAGGGGGAGCCCTTGACTGGTTCACCCTCAGGGCCGGTCACGTTGGCCGCCTCGTTACCCTTCTCACCAATGGCGACGTCGAACTCAACGATCTCGCCATCACCAACGCTGCGAACGGCTTTCTTTGGGTTGTTCTTCACAATTGCGGACTGTGTCCAACCAAAGAATAAATTATTTTTTGTTTCGCAAAAATAATGTTATTTCACGCGAATATTCAAAATCAAAGTTTCAGTTTCAAATTCAAATGCAACTTATCTATTTCTAATCAAGATAAATTGAATTTGTATTAGAAAATAAATAAATTAATAGTTAGAAAATAAATAAATTAATAGATTTTGATTAAGAGAAGAGTATTTTAAAAGTTCCTAAAAATTCCTAAGAACTGTTTCAAAATCCTGAGAAAAGTTAATTTCAAACGAATCATTGGAGGTTTTTCGTTTTCAGGAATTATGAAACAATTTGTTAGAGATTTTTTTTAGACATTTTTTTAAGGTTATTGTTAAGGTGAAATAATTTACCTGATGTACAAAGACATCTTCCTTGGTGTCATTTCTGGAAAGAAAAAATTCATTTTTGAGTTTACACATTTTGGGAACAAAACAAATGTTTCTCCGGACGTTTAATTGTGAAAGTGATGTAGTGTGTTTGTCTGAAACTTGAATCCAGTCTTCGGAGATCAGAATTCAATGGGGTTCAGACACTTGATCTGCCATTGGGTAAAGTAAAACCAATCCCAAAGGGGGAAGATTTTGCGAATGAACAATGGCATGTCCTTTTACAGATTTTATTTAAAAATTAATGTCGCCTGCGAGCAGTTCAGAGCCAATAAAAGCTGCTCTTAATCAAGTAATAGATCGGCTTGCCGCGTGCTTAAGACGCCACGTGATGTTTGTGGGGCTTCGGTATATATGAGAAATATGTAAAATGTAATTTATGAGTCTTAGATATGTTACAACAAAAGTGTTGTAAAAAGAGAAAATTCATCAGTTTATTATAATTGCAACAAAATTTGGACTTGTAAGTGAAAAAATAAATGATTGTCTTTCCAATGGCTAATCACAGAGAGTCTGGAATAAAAGTTGCAAAATGTCTGCGAACAATATGGTGTCGCAGCACTTCTTGGGCTGATGCCAAAAACCTAGAAATAGCCTCGCCTGTGAGTTTATATATTTGTCGACGGCAAAATAAGAGCGAAATGTGATGGCAAAACAAAACACACTGAAATCAAAGTTAAGGAAAAGCCTGGTAAAATAAACAAGTGTCTCCATTGAGAACACGAGGTGTTGTTTGAGTCAATTTTTAATCCCTGATTTCCCTTGTTCTGTTTACGTAATAGCAAAAAGGCCTTTTTCATTGAAGCTTTTGTGAATTGCTCATTTTGTGAATAATGCATTTTCATAAAAATTATTTGTTCAAATGAATAACTGTACCTGTTGATAAATCCATAGCCGCTCTTCACGTTGAACCACTTTACAGTGCCGGTGACTTTAAAGGCTGAAAAATTAACAAAAAACAGTCAGTAAAAATCTGAAACTTTTTTAACACTTGAATCGATTCAAAATCACAATCCCCATTTCACCATCTCGATTCGCCTGGCAAAAGTGAAAACACTTGTTTTTGATCGAAAAATGTGTTTTGATGCAATCAAAACACTGTCTTTTATCTACCCAGAAACAGATAAAAGAATTAAAATAAATCCGGACTAGAAACTTCACACATGTGATATCAAACCGTCTTTCAGGACGTCGAAAAGCAATATTTCATAGGCTGGTCAAAGTCCACACTATCTTTTTTCCACATCACCTCACCATCCCCAAAACCTCACCATCGCTCTAACCTAAATAAACCTCACACCACGCAAACTACCCCAATCACAACAAATCCCTTTAAACAACATTGATACAACAAACGTATATATAACCAACAAAAACCTATATATAACCCCCGTCCATTCAGCACCAGAAATACATTGCTCCTTCAAATTAGAGCGACACGCCACAAATTTTTTGCCATCCATACGAAAATAGCAAACTGCCGCCAGCTTAAAAATAACCACTTTTTTGGTCACACGCCTCCCGCGACCAACTTCACCGAGCGAAACAATTGCCCCCGACAAAACAAACCGCAACCCCCTTCCCGCCGCGCGTTCTTCTGTTTTGCGCTCGCCATTTTCCCGAAAAATTCGCCCGGGCGAAAAGCACGCCGTTGCAAAACAACGCGCAACCGTTGCGCGGCAAACCGCGCGCGTCCGGGGGACGCCCCCGCGCGGCGTGTCCCCGGGACGCGGAGTGCGTCGACTGGCGTCGCGGATCCGCCTGGCGTCCGTGGCGCCGGGCCACATGGCGCTCGCCGACGCCATTTGGGCGAGCGCCGCGGCGAGGTGTCCGCGTCGCGCGAAAGCGCGCCAAAGCGCCGCGGACGCGCGGTGCCCGGCCCGAAATCCTTACCGATAATCTTCTTCTGCACAGCCTTGGGCTGTTCGGGCTGTTTTTCCGCGTCAGCCATGCCGGTGGTGTTGGATGTTATCGCGACGCTCCGAACCTAGATGTTCCCGTCCTACTGATCGTACTGTTGATTACCTTCTAATGTTCGCAACATGGCTGCGCAGCCAAGCAACCGCGGACAACAGAGCCTCGGAGCAGCGACAGTGCTGCCAACGCCACGCGCGCACGTGTCGCCATCTATTCGAAGGCGCGTCCAAGGGGCTTTGCGGGAGGATCGGGGTGTGGGTGCTTTTGAGAGGAAACCTTCCCCTCATCGCCCCATACTTTTTGAAAAATGTAGGGGGCGATGAGGGGAAGTTACGCGAGATATTGTGGGTATGTGGGTGGGTTTTTAGAGACGTGTAGGCTACATGTGCATGATTTTTTTCGCGGGAAGTTTTGTGAGGGGTTTGATAGAGGGCGGTTAGGAGTGGTAGAGAGGTGAGGGGAGGGGCTTTTGGGTCAGATTTGGGTCAGATTTTCGGGGTGCAGAGCGATGGTGGGGGAATAGGTAGAGAGGCAGAAAGAGAAATGCTTAGAAACTTCGAGAATGAATGTGTAGTTTCGAAAGCATGCTGATAGAGATCTATGAACTATGAATGGTTTAACTTGTTTTATTTTGGAGTTTTGTTGATAGAAGACAATTTGTGTTTAACACAACTAGTGGAAAGTTTTTTAGCCAGCATTATATAAATTTTATATAAATGTTGTGTAAAGAATTTATGTAAATGATTTTACATAAAGTTTAATCAATGTACTTCCTCATTGTGCTGCATAATTTATGTAAATCATTTGTATAAATAGTTTACATAAAATTTTCATAAAATTTACATATATCTGAAAATGGCCCTATAATAAAATCGGACTTTCAGTAAATAAAAAATTAAGATATACATAAATTGTATGTAAATATTATTTAAATCAATTCTGTAAATAATTTACATAAATTATGCAGCATAATGAGGAAGTACATTGATGTAAACTTTATGTAAATCGTTTATATAATTCTTCGTTATCAGAGTTGTCTATGAATATGTTTATAAATGTACTTAAACATTTAAAGTTAATCAGGGGGAATGTATTTTAGAATGTTGGTTATTATATAATCATCAAATAAATATTATTTACAATTTTGCAATTTATTTTTTAACACAACAAACAATTCCCTACGAAACCTAAACTTCTCAAAAGGTTTGATCAACGTTTCTATTGCGATTGTGTGGTCGTTCCTGGAACGTAGCGAACGTTCCGTAAACGTTTTTGCAGAACGTTCGAATTACAAACGTTCAAATTTCCGGTAACAAAGTTTCTAGAACTACGTTCACCAAACGTATGCTGGGAGATATCAACAAGGAAGAGTTGTTTACAGACGAGTCTCATGGCTCAATGTTAGGGCGTCCTCTTAGCACTTTGGAGGCTTGGATTCAATTCCGAGTGAGATATTTTTTTATGCGAGTAAATGTTTCCAAACTTTCTATGAACGTTTAGGTAACCTTAAAAGGTAAATTAATTAATTCATTATTTTACAAATTACACGGACAAAATATTGGGTCAGCAGCTACACAAATCATGAGTACAGCCACTGATTGTTTGCGTGGTGCAAATAATTTTCCACATTGGTTCAGCCGCTATCAGTTAGTATATATACGATGTTGTAAAGACGTACACGTGCTGCACCAAGTGTGGCGCGTAGCAGCTCTACGCTTCAAACCGCTATGGGGCTAAACTAGTCGTGCAGCAGTTGCACTGCAAGTAAGGCAGCTGCTCACCCAATATTTTTTCCGTATTAAAAATAAAATATCGTAACTTTTGTGAAACTTTTGGCGACGTTGAGATAACGTTTCTAGAAACCGGAGGTTATCTGAAATGATAAATAACATTTCATACGGAAATTAGTCGATTCATAGACCGTTTGGAACGTTCAAGAAACCTGTAGACAACGTTGAGCTAAACGTGCACCAAACGTTTACTGCCCTGATAGCCAGCGTATGTATAAATAAACTATTTACATAAAATTTAAGTAAATGCAACTCAGCCATTTGAATTAAAATTTACATAAATCGTATACAAAAATCGTATACTTAATATTTACATAATATTTACATAATTTGTATGTGACTGAAAAAGGTATATAATTTATATACCTTGAAAAAACATAGTAAAAGATTATGACTGCATTTGGTTTTCGAACTTAGACATTTTTATGTACATTGTAATCTGATTTATGTAAATTTTAATTCAAATGGCTGAGTTGCATTTACTTAAATATTATGTAAATCAAAACATAATGTTTACATAATGTTTACACACAATTTATATAATGCTGGCTATCAGGATAAAAAGTATTTCTACATACATTTCTAGATGTTCTTAAGTCAGATCCAAAATTGTTTGTTCTCGAAAATGCCACATGGTTGCACAGATAAAATCGTATATGTTTACACGACTGTATACGACGATATGATGAAATCCACATGTTAATAATTCAATGCACACATGATTATTGCAATTCAGATATCCATTTCAAAAGACCGCTCGACGAAACAAACGTCTTCATGTGTCCGAATAAGCCGGCGTTTAAGGATTTCCCATGGCCGCTTGTAGAGCGAGGGTCCTGGTCCACTTGAGTGTCAGCACGGGCATACGGGTGTGCGGCTGCACCAGCCCCCCGCAGTGACTGGCAATACGCTACCAGTCCATCCACGTCCGCATTACTCGAGACCAAAGAGCTTGTGTGAATGCGCCTTAAGTGTGTGTTGTTGTTGTTGCACGGGCCATTCAATGCGAATGCTTGGCTGTTTGTTGCTTCAGTTGAATTAATTATCCGCGAAAAGCCACTTATCACCGTCACATTAATTACGTTTCGTGCTAAAATTTGCGAAACACATATTTGCCAACTTCATTGCATCCTTTTTGTCTGTAGTTAGCAGGGACCCATGTGATGAAATCAGGTATATAAAGTTCATTTAAAAATGTGATTTTTTGTAAACGCAGAAAAATAATTGCGCAAATAGTATAACATAGTTCAATGTCAAAGTCTATACTTTTATTTATATATAATTTATAGACTTTGTAATTATTTATATTAATTACAAAGACATACTTGTATAATATTATTATCCTGTTCGCTGATATGATGGGATAAAAGAAATGTCAGCAACATGACATTTCTACGATAAATTCTTTTTCTTTTGTTTACGCCGTCATAACCTCAAATTCCACCCTTGACGGATTTGTGTAAAATTGTTAAACCTATTGATTTTTTTATAACCTGTCTTCAGTGTATAACCTTTATTCTGATATTCGAATACGTATTCTGACGTTTGAATTCTAACATTTGAAATCGTGAAAGTTCACATTTAAATAGCGAATTCCGCTATTTTAATGGCGCTATTTAAATTGCGCTGGTCGCCATTTAAATAGTACACGGAGAAAAATATTTGGTTGTGGCAACCAAATTTTAGTTGTCACAACCAAATAATTTGGTTAATTTTTAGCC